>JAOYSI010060413.1:3322-59011 GCA_025775065.1 Hiodon alosoides
GACTACAAGTTTAACATCTGAAACTAGCACTTCCGGTTCAATTCCTACAGCCAGCATTTCTACGGTCTCCCCTGTTTTTACATCCTCAACACCTTCCACTGTAACCGAGACAACAGCAGTGCCGGTAGTTCCAACAGTATCATCATCCACATCAGCTGAAACATCATCAGCCTCCACTGAGGGTACAACTAAAGGAACAAAAGAAACAACAATTGTGACATCAACTGAATACTCCAGCACTGGCTCACAAACAACTACTTCCTTAACAACTGAGATAGTACCATCAACCTTTTCCACCACAGAAATCTTGCCGTCACCTACATTTGTAAGTACAACAATACCTGATGACTGTAATGTTTGTGAGTGGTCTGACTGGATTGATTCCAGTTATCCTGATCCAGGAAAGGATGGTGGAGACGATGAATCAATTGAAAACATTATAAATTCTGGAATTAATATTTGCCACAATCCTATGCAAATAGAATGCAGGGGTAAAGATTATCAAGGCATTCCGCTGAACGATTTGGGACAAAATGTTGTGTGTGATCCTTCGGTTGGATTGATTTGCAAAAACATAGATCAAGGAACTCCACCGCAATGTTACAATTATGAAATTAGAGTCAGATGCTGTGTAAACCGCTGTACTCCCACAACGACAACGTCCGCTCCAGTTACAGAATCTAATCCATCTTCAACCACTTTAACTATCGAAACTACAACTTTAACATCTGAAACTAGCACTTCCGTTTCATTTCCTACGGCCAGCATTTCCACAGTTTCCCCAGTTTTCACATCCTCAACACCTTCCACTGTAACCGAGACAACACCAGTGCCTGTAGTTCCAACAGTATCACCATCCATACCAGCAGAAACATCATCAGTCTCCACTGAGGGTACAACTACAGGAACAGAAGTAGTAACAAGTGCTACTTCAAGTGTGTACCCCAGTACAGGTCCACAAACAGCATCCACCGCTGTTTCAGAGCCATCTGCTTCTTCAACAACTACAATTACGGAGACTACAAGTTTAACATCTGAAACTAGCACTTCCGGTTCAATTCCTACAGCCAGCATTTCTACGGTCTCCCCTGTTTCCACCATTTCCCCTGTCTTGACTTCAACAAGAATGACATCCATTCCGACAGAAGTTACAGTGTCTACTGCAGAAACGGATCATACCTCTTCCAAAGTTGAAAGTACTACCAACATTCCAGTAGTGACTCAGTCCTTGATTACAGCAAAAACATCTACAAGTGAACCCCTTGTAATTATCACAACCCAAACATCAACTCTACCTTGCGTTTGCAAGTATCAAGATAGTAATTTTCTGCCTGGTGAGTATTGTTTTAGGTCTTAAATTCTACTGCATTTTTTGTTATTTCTTCATGCTACCAATGTTCGCTTTTAAGTAAAACCTCAGTGCCTAATATCTCATATTCTTTACCTATAGGGTCTTTGTTATACAATGTAACCGATGGTGCTGGGTGGTGTTTCATTGGTTTTTGCAACACAACATGTCAATTAGAGATGCACTCTATGGTCTGTAATGTCATTGCGACAACCATGGCCATACCAACGGCCATAAAGACCACAAAAGAATCATCAACAGCCAACACCGAAACTTCTACTGTTATTACAAATAAAAGCACAGCTCGACCCACTCCAGATTGCAAAAACCTCAATCCTCCAAGAAAGGTAATATTTGTCAGTTATATTTGAATAAAGGTTGTTCTGTCTCCTTCAGCTATATGGAAACAGTGATGCATAAGATGCACTGAATACAAGCAGTATGCAATGGTTGGTCTGTTTCTTGTTACCATAGAATGGTGAAACTTGGGTTGGAAACTGCACAATATACACATGCCACAATGGGTCAACCACCTCCTTACCAGTGCAGTGTGAGCCTGCGGAAACTCCTTTGTGTGCGAACAACCTTCCTCCTGTGAAGGTCTATGACCAGTCTGGATGTTGCTTCAAGTATCAATGTCAATGTACGTTCTGACAATCTATCTTTCACAGACAGTTTGCTTCAAATGCTTGTTTTTCTTGTTTTTTCTTATTCAACAAAATATCCTCTGAATCTTACACTTTGTAATTTATATGTATAATATTTAAAGTTCTTGTTACAATTTTACAGGTGAATGCTATGGATGGGGAGACCCTCATTATGTGACATTTGATGGAACATACTACACCTTTCAAGAAAACTGCACATTTTTCTTGGTCAAGGAGATCACCCCAAAGTACAACTTCAGTGTCATTATTGATAACTACTACTGTGATTCTCATGATGGGCTGTCCTGCCCTCAGTCTTTATTTGTGTATTACAAGTCTTATGAGATCATTCTTACCCAGAAGAGAACTCCAAAAGAGTCAATAAATCTGGTAATTATATGCAAAGCTCATTGACATTTTACATGTTACACATTTGCATGTAAACAATATGGGATGTAGCATTAAATTATATATAAATACACTCAATTTCATATACTGAATGTCTTTATGGTCAAGGTTTTATAGTCGTAAATATTCCTTAGCTAATTTATCAGAACAGTTAAATGCTTTTTTAATCAAATCTACCCATATGTTATATAGACCTTGCAATTATTACACAAATTGTAAGATTAAAATGTTTTCAAAACCACCAGGTGTACGTCAACAAGAAACAGGTGTACCCAGTGTATTCCAATGCTGATTTTATCATCAAAAACACGGGAATTCAGCTTTTTGTAGAAATCCCAAAAATCAATGCCGTAGTCATGTTCAGTGGATTGATGTTCAGGGTAAACCTGCCTTATTCCCTCTTCCACCACAACACTGAGGGCCAGTGTGGTGAGTATATTGCAACAGTATCTGTGAATTATGGATTATGTATTGAGAAAATTGTTTTAAATATCACATTTTATTGAGTGATAATGCCTTAGTTTCATACCGATAGGACTGTGCAGTGTGCTTATATGGGCTACGGATATGCAATAATATTCATCTTCTTGATGCCATAAATTCGATCACAATATTGCTTTCCATCTGAAACTCTGTCTGAAAGCTATAATTTGCTGGTTTGCTCTTTCCAATTACCTACTACTGCCCAGATGTAAGCTAGGATCAGTGAAACACATAATAACTTTCATTCAGCATTCAGTGTGATGAAGCTTGAAATAATGTGTTTCTTCTCCCTCGTACTATCATAAAGGAACTTGTGACAACACCAGGAAAAATGATTGTCGTTTGCCTAGTGGTGAAATCCACCCCTCATGTTCTGAAATGGGTAACCACTGGAACATCCCTGACAAGACCAAGCCATACTGTAAATCAGTACCGACTCCCAGTCCCCAGCCTACTACTACTCCTAGTCCCAAGCCTACTACAACTTCCAAACCTTGCCCACCAGAATCATTTCAGATCTGTGATATTCTAAAGAGCAAGTAAGCAGTATTACTTGTGAAATCACAATGTTAAATATACAGTTCCAGTTACTCTCCTAATTTTAGGTTTATTTTTATTATTATATCTGTTATTATTAATTATTTTATTTTTTTCTTTTTTGGTGTAATTGATGTGCTTCATTTTAACAAAATCAGTTCACTGTTGTTCATTTATGTTTTAGGGTCTTTGAAGTGTGCCACAGCACATATTCATTTAAAAACTTTTATGAAGCCTGCAAATATGACGCCTGCAACATGCCGAGTACAAATATCAGCTGCTACAGCTTGGAAGCCTACGCCTCACTATGCTCGAGTTCTGGAATCTGTTTTGACTGGAGAAGCTACACTAACGGAACATGCGGTCAGCCTGATTATTCTTATTATGAAATGGCCAATTTCTATTCACAAAAAACTGGGCTTCTGCTGAGAGAATTCAAAATTCTGATTATATAAAATGCCAGTAATTAAACTTGATGTATTACTTCCCATGTGCAGAATATAAATGTCCAAAGACGAAAGTGTACCAGGCTTGTGGCCACAGCATACAACCAAGCTGCAATGCACAGTAAGGCCTGCTGGGGCTCTTTCTTCTTTGTTGTTTTTGCATCATATATGGTATAAACATAATTATAAAATATTTATATATGTAATAAACATATTTGCTACTTTAAAATGCATATATTGATTGTATAATTATACAAGTGTTTAATTTAATCATCGATTACAACCATGCCTATCTGTGATGTGCCTACATTGTCACTGGTACAGATTAAACAAAAAGTACCAGGACCTTCTTCAGACAGACCAGAGTACCAGCAATGCAACCGAAGAGGGATGCTTCTGCCCTCCTGGGACGGTCTTATTCAACTCAGTCACAGACACCTGTGTCGCCTCTTGTGGTAGGGATTTCTTTGTGATAAACACGTTACCCAAGGGTTCATTGAAATAAAGATTTCCATCAACTATAATAAACAGCTTTCTAATGCATCAGGGTGCAACACTTTGTTTACCCCTCTTTAGTTCCACCCAGAATAATCATCATGTTGGGTTAATGTATATGTGTTTCGGATTGAAGAAAATGCAGTCTGCCTGATCCAAATTCTGTATCTGTTCTCAGACTGTACTGGACCTGACGGAATGCCAAAACAGGTGATAATCTGGGTCTCACATACTCTTCAAGGCATTTCATTTGGTCAGCTGATAGTGATGAAGGAAGTAAACCCACATGCCTGTGTTTGTCACTTTCATGCAGCTTGGAGAGGCGTGGGTGAGCAACTGCCAGGATTGTGTGTGTGACCCTGACTCCCTTAGTGTCCAGTGTAAGCCCCAGAAATGCCCAAGCCCGGAAGTCATCCCCTGTAACCTGGAGGGTCAGGTGATAGTGACTGAGATACAGGACTGCTGCCCGAAGAGCAGATGTGGTGAGAAAACTTCAGCTCCAGAGGGCCATGTTCTTTTAAATAGAACATTTTACAAGTATAAAGAGTCTAGACAGGCACCAGAGAATAACCCTGGTGCAAAGCCTCCCTACCCTGATGATAAAACGGATTGAGTTGATCAGATCAGGTTGTGTTTGCTGTTTCAGGTTTCCAGTTGTCATGTTAGTCTGTATAGAAGCACTTGCCTATATGCCGTGTGGGCCACATAATTTATATATGCATCTGAATCATGTATCTGCTAAGCAGAGGCCCATAATCAGCAGAGCACTGTAGGGAGGGTTTGAATCGGCTTGGGTTGTTCTCAGTTCCCTGTGAACAATAACCTTGTGGGTTTTTTGGCTGCCTACAGCCTACAGCCTGAGCTCAGACTGCTGTAGGTGACTTCTCATAGTCAAGTCAGAGGTGGTAAGCCACAGTCTTTGCCGTAGTTAGTGTCAATTTGTGTTACACACCTTTCCAGATTGGGGTGGAAATATTAAAATAACTAAAATTAAATTAAATACATGAATTGATTGTGATAGTGTGGCACCTATGGTAGTAAGCATAGCAAGCATAGCCTTAGCAAGCATTGGCTTAAACATTTTATGTGTGGCAGAATGTCCGGAATACTGTCTTATGCTTCTTGTTCTTTGGTCTTGTTAGGAATCTACTGTTCACTGTCTGACAGTAAGAATTAAATGTATCTGCGATTAAACCTCCCCTTGTTGTTTCCCTTCCACGCAGAGTGTGACCTTAAACTCTGCCCAGTGTCCAATCAGACCTGCCCAGTGGGATTCAAGGCAGTAATAAGCACCGTGAAGGCAGACTGCTGTCCCACTTACACTTGCGGTGAGCCACTTGCGTATTTTGCCATACTGCATTACATATGTTTGAGCAGACACTCTAATACGGAGCAACTTTATTTTTAATTTACACTTTTGCTATAATTTACTAAAACTATTAGAATTAATAGTATAAATAGAATTATCCACAAAGCACCGGAACTCAATTTGAGTGCATTCATAACCCCATTGCACAAGTGGTCACCTGAAATGTTAGCGCAAATACAGCTACATGCTTACGATAGTTTGTGCTGAGTATAAGTGATTCGGATGTTTCAGGAAAAAAGACCACTGCTTTTAACCGAAGTCGAAATTATGTAATTCGGGGTTAGGGACAAAAATGACATGATGTACAACCTCATTAACAGCTGTGAAATAATCTGGCATAATGTTTTTCTTCTTCTTTCAGAGCCCTATGACGTCTGCGTCTTCAATGACGTTCCATACCAGGTGAGACTGGGAACCTGGTGCTTATGCTATGTCGTACATGCTAGAGCGCTCAGCCTTCCTCCTATTACATAGTGTAGCGTTTAACAAAAGAGCTGCTACTACGCGTAGTTTTAAGCATAAGACAGACACCGATTTCACAGGAATCAATGCTCTTTATTTCGCGCATGCGCTTACGACCGTCTTGAAAAAGACAGAGCTGGCAGCGGAAAGAACTGAACTCACACACAGAAATCAATGAGAGCCCTCACCTACACAGATAAACCCGTTCGTGGTGAGGGCAACAAACCTTAACTAAACAAACTCCATACAGGTATCGTAACTAAACAACACAAACGCACTGAACATTTTACAACACCGGCACTTAGAACACATTTTTACAGGGTGGATTTAGTCGGGAGTTAGTTTTCCTGGCAGCCCCCGCGAGGGTGGCTTCAGTCCTTAACAACGGGGAGACGCATTTCGCCATCCCCGTTACAAGATTTCTAACTGTATCTGCCTGTTTTCCCTCACCAGATTGGGGATAAAGTCCCCAAGGGGACATGTGAAGAGTGTAGTTGTACTGCCAATGTGGATCCGAACACCAAACTGAATACAGTGGCATGTGTACAAATTGACTGCGATACTAATTGTCCACTGGTAAGTTACAATGACTTCAGATACCGGCATCCTAGAGAAGAGATTTAATCATTTTTAGGTGAATGATTTAAAAATATTATGCCGATTTTAAGAAAAAGCATTGTTGAGGCATTTATTGATAACATACAATGGTTCAAGGATTTTGGACCAGTATTTGCCACCATATTTTTTTCTTTTGTGCACATTTACTTCCAAGAATCCCCCATAAGGTTGGTTTAGTCCCTTGGTCTCTCTTTGCAGGGCTTTACATACCAACCTATGCCTGGCCAATGTTGTGGGAGCTGTGTGCAGACAAGCTGCATCATGATGCTGCCGGACAACAACACATATGCCATAGAGGTGAGCCCTTAGAGTGAGACACAGAGTTTGAAAATGTATCCATCTTATATAGGATTGATCTGTTAATTTGATGAGGGTGTTTTCATGACCTGCTTTGTAATTGAACAGCGTTCCTCGAAGGAGCTGCCGAAAAGCAATGAAAGCAATACATTCTTGACCACCTTGCTCATGACAGTATTTTTGTGTTTACATGTGAAATGGCATTAGGTCATTTAGGTTTAGGTTCATTATAAATATTGAAACAAAGTGTTGCTTCTAGGTGTGTAGACAGACTACATTAATAAGGGGGAGTCATGAAGGACAGGCCAAAGTGTCAGCAGGGATTTTTCTGGCTTAGTACAGACACTAGACCTTTATAGTTGGGCTTTTCTTTTTGATTAGAACTTGTATATAAAACATACGGTAAAAACGTTTGATATCTTCTTGAGGCCAGATCTTGATTACAACCTTATGCCCTACTGACCCTGACAATCCTCCAGGTTAACACCACCTGGTCCAACCCCACAGACAAGTGTGTGAAGTACAGGTGTGAGACATCCACCGGCCAGCTGATCACTGTGGAGATGAAGACTGTCTGTCCTGTGTTCTACCCTCAGGATTGCACACCTGTGAGTATCTGACCTGTCAGTCGGCCTGGTTAGAATCACAGTGTGACCTCGAGCTATGCAAAGCAGTACCAGCACTATAGGTTACACTTAGCCATAGGCAAAATTCTGCTTTTGGTCTGATATAAAGATCCTTTTATCCAAGCTAAAACTATGTAGATCAAATTGAACATCATCAATTTCAGAAATTGTAATGGTAGACAGTTTAATGTACTTTCTGATTATAGTCATATAATAAAACCTCATCAATTACTAAAATACTAAAACATTCCACCCCCCTCTCCCCAGGGCACTGAAGTAACTGATCCAGACAGCTGTTGCAAAAGCTGTAAGTGTAAACAAAATACTGTATCGTTATCATCAATGGTTTGTCTGGATTCCTCTGAAGAAGAATACCAGAATAAATATAACCTTAACCTTTTTTAAAGCCTCTGTTTGACAGATCTCAGGCTGCACAGCTGTAATTATCCATGGTTTCATGTTAAAACTGTGGAAGTTATCTACTGATGATTGACCAGTTACGCTTCTTATTAAGGCACGCCACGTCAAGACTGCAACATCCAGAGGAACACCACCCACCTGGTCAGCAATGGCTGTACATCCATAACACCGGTTGAGATAACTTCCTGTGGGGGCTCCTGCGTGACCACCTCCATGTGAGTTTTTAAACCGATAATAGTAATCAGGTCCATCTGACACACAAAACATGATACTCTGTGCATTACCTGAGTTTTAAAATGGTTTAAAGTAGGAATCCCCAGCCATCAGTGCTTGTGTCTCCAGTTTGGGTTTACTAATGGAACCCCTCCCCTCCCCTCCATGTCTTCAATTGCAGGTATTCTGCGGAGGTTAACGCCCTGATGCACTCCTGCACCTGTTGTCAGGAGATGACAACCAGCCAGAGGAGCGTGGAGATGAAATGTCTTGATGGGTCAACCCAAAAACACTCCTACGTGTACATCGAGACGTGCGGCTGCCAGATCAATGAGTGTCAATGACGTGCATCCTCAAGTGCACATCTCAATTAATGACAATGTGGACGAAATGACAATGGATGAATGTGGATCATGGCTTACTCTGCTATCCAAATCTGTTAACCTTTTGACTGTTTAGAATTAGTAGAACAGTCTTGCATGCCTTTTATCGTTCCATTTGCATGCTTAATATTTATAATCAAACTTAAACATGTATTTTTGAAGCATAATTATAACTCTATGAATCTTGATTATTTCTGTCCTAATTATTATATCATTTTTATATAATCATTATCATTGCATGTAAATTCATCTGTAACCACCAATCAATAAAGTCTAGCCAACCATCAATAACATCCGGGTAATGTTTAACCATTGACCTGTTGACCATTAAATCTAGTGATTCAATAATTCATCAAGGACACAAGCAGGCTCTATTCCTTTAAATTGATCGTTTTACAAAACATAATGGTAAATGTGTTTGCTTAATTTGCCAAGAAGCGGTGGCAGTAATGAAATAATTTAAAGTAAAACGACACTACGAAACAAACTCACCGATACTGCATGTTTAGCAGACCTTGGCTTTTTAGTTGACAATCACTGGGCAACTAAATACACTGAACACTAGCCTTCAAGGGGAAAACGCCATCATTTCACGAATGCACTCGATTGTGAAGATTGCAGTGCACTTCCCATCACTAAACCTATCATTGATAGTTTTCCCAATGAAAGTATCTCTGGATCAATGGGGAAATATGTGTAGATTATATCTGCTTTAATTGCAGAGTTCAACAAACGCTTTGAAGACTTTTCAGAGATTGACAAGGACATTCAGATTTGCTCTTGCCCCTTCACAGTCAATATTGATGAAACACCTCAAAACTTGCAGTTAGAACCTGCAGTGCGTGAGGAAGGGATTTGTGTACATGGTGTAATATACTATGTTGTGTTTATACTTGCGGCCCGTCGTTTATGTCCTAATCGCCTGTTCTGGCCCTCAAGGCAAAAAGTTTGGACACCTCTGACTTAAAAGAACCTTCTATGAAATCAAAGCACTAGAATTGTTCCACCATTACTCACTCTTCTGGCGCCTTCAGTTGGAGAAAAATGAACATTATACTTAAAGCTTTAAAACACAAAATGTATTCTGGTTGGAAGAATTAAGATTATATGAAACCAGTAACATTCACACTATGAAACAAAGTAAAAATCACCACTTAGGCAATATTTTTGTATACTGTGAGCATTTTTGGTGCTCGAGCAATTGGAGTTGATATCAATGACAGTTCTGGGTATAATAATAATTAGAACAGAAGTTATATTTTACACACACACACACACACACACACACACACACACACACACACATATAGCTGGACCTAATCCTCACCAGGAACAGCTCCATCATCAGTTTCATCGTTAAACCTCTCTGACCACCATCTCATCTCTTTTTCTCTACCCATCTCATACTCTCTCCTCACTCCACCGCACTCTTTGCTCCCTGTCTCCCTCAAACCTATCCTGTCTGACTTCTCCACTACTCTCTCCACCGCTAAGGTAACATTCTACTATTCCAGAATCCAGGCCACTGCTAATAACCCCAGCAAATGTTTCTCTACCTTCTCCTACCTCCTTATCCCACCTGCCCAGGCAAAACCCTCCTGTCTCTCCGCAGGTGATGTCGCTGACAACTTTCAATGGAAAGTTGATGTCATCCACTCCACTTTCACCCATCCGACCACATGTCTCCCACTGACTCCTTCATCCATAATCACACAGGCTCCTCTGAATTCTACCTGGAGGCAGACCAAGAGGTCAGGAACACTGACCCACTACCTGCCCACCCTCTCTCGTCTCCACTGCTCCAGACTATTGCACCTGACATCATCCCATACCTCACAGTCCACTGGCTGCTTCCCTACGCCATTCAAACAGGCCAGAATCACACCCCTACTCAAGAAACCTTCAGTGGACCCCTCTGTACTAAATAATTACCCACCGGTTTCCCTACTCCCTTTTCTTTCCAAAACCCTTGAACGCGCTGCTGCTAACCAACTCTCTCTTTATCTCTCAGAATTATCTCCAGGACCCTCATCAATCTGGCTTCAAAGCCAAACACTCAACAGAAACAGCCCACCTCTCCGTTAACAAATCACTACTATCTATCTATCTATCACTATCTATCCTAATCCTTCCAGACCTCTCCGCTGCCATTGACACGCTGGTCATTCACCAGACACTCATCTCTACACTGTCCGATATGGGAGTCTCAGGCCCTGTGCTGAGCTGGTTTGCATCCTATCTTTTTGCTTACTGCTGGAGTCCCTCATGGTTCAGTTCTGGGCCCCCATCGCTTCTTTTTATACATAAAAACACTAGCCAAAATAATCTCTGCTCATCGGTTTTCATATCACAGCTATGCTGATGACACTCAACTTTTTCTCTCAATCCCCTTTCACAGATCTCTGTGATTCTCCCATGCATCTACACCTGCCTCCAGGATGTAGCCATGCGGATGTCTGATCACCACCTCCAGCTTAATGTGGCCAAAACAGATCTGCTGTACCGCCTAGTCAAGCACACTCCTTTCCATGATGTCTGCATCACAGTCTCATCAAGCTGCACAGTTAAGAATATGAGAGTCACCCTGGACCATGACCTGTCCTTGCTTCAGTGACTTGATCCTGCAGATTCATCCTCAGTAAGATCCGTCCTTTCCTCACTGAACAATCCGCACACCTCCTGGCCCAGGCACTGGTAATATCACACCTGGATTACTGCAATTCTCTAATGGCTGGCCTGCCAGCTTCATCGACCAGACCTCTCCAGCTAATTCAGAACGCTGTTACTCGGGTGGTCTTCAATGAAAGGAAGTTCACTCATGCCACTGGCTCCCTATTGCCTCACGGATCCACCACAAGATCACCCTCACTCACCAAGCAACCACCAGGTCAGCTCCTGGCTACCTCCCCCCCAGGAACTGTTCTCTAGATGCTCATGTTGTATTATTGATGCTTAGATTACTTTTGTTGTTTGTTACTTATTTTGACAAGTTAATTTTAGGTGAAGATTATGATGGACAGATTTTGTGTAAGCATGTTAATTGATGTTATGTCTTTGTAAAAGTTTGGGCACCCCTGATAATTATCATAATTTTAGTTTGTAATCTGCGGGGCTTTCGAAGCAGCAACTTCATTTTGTGACAACCACGGGGCGTACTGGCTGCACCGCACGCAAAACTGGCGTCAACAAAGATTCCTCCCGGTTCAGGGTATAAGAAAACGAATAAACGAAACAGAAATTCCTCCCGGCTCGGGGCAAAAATAATGACAAAAATCCTCAGAAAAGAAAATGAAATCGTCCTCCTCGCTTGAGGGTACTCGGAACTCCCTCTCGCCAGTCTCCTGGCTGGAGCTGAAAAAACAGAGCACGAGCAAACATTTCTCCTGATCGGCATTCGCTACTTTCGCTTTGCTCTCACCTGTAGCTTCCCTGGTGCCGACCCTTTTCCTTGTGTCTGCCGGCTTTTGTTCTTTCCCTCCCCAATCAGCCGATGCGTGTCAGCTGTGCCAGTGATTGCTGGGGAGGGAACGTACCACCCCTCAAGAACCTGCCCCCGAGCTTGAGAGGGGAGCGGCTTCTGCCGCATCTGCCGTCCGTAAGCCCCGGGGTTGCCACAATTTGGATATAATTTATACCTTATGGAAACAGTAACATTTCAATTCTGAAATAACATTTATTGAATCAACAGAAACAACGCAATGTGAGTCATAACAAAAACAGACAGGTGCAAAAATGTGGGCACCTCAATGGAATTATCACATCAATATTTAGTAGAGCCTCCTTTTGCTGAAATAACAGCCTGTAGTTGCTTCTTATAGCCACTGATAAGTCCCTGAATTCTGGCTGCAGGTATTTTGGACCATTCTTCCTTGTAAAATGTCTCCAGTTCAGTCAGGTTTGATGGTTTCCGATTGTGGACAGCCCGGACAGTCCATAGATGGACAGTCCATAGATCTTCGATGATGTTCAAGTCTGGGGACTGGGATGGCCATTCTAGAACATTGTATCTGTGTCTGTGCATGAATTCCTTGGTAGATTTGGAACAATGCTTTGGATAATTGTCCTGCTGAAACAACTAACCCTGGTGTAACTTCTACCTCTTGACTGATTCTTGAACATTGTTCGTAAACATCTGCTGATACTGGGGGGAATCCATGCGACCCTAAACTTTGACAAGGTTTCCAGTGCCTGTGCTTGCCACACAGCCCCATAGCACGATGGACCCTGCACCAAATTTTACAGTAGGGTGCAGGTTCTTCTCCTGGAATGCTGTGTTCATTTTCCACCATACAAAGCGCTTCTGGTTGTGACCAAATAACTCTCTTAGTTTAATCTGTCCACAGCACATTATTCCAAAATAATTCTGGCTTGTCCAGATGAGCCTTTGCATACCTCAAACGACTCTGCTTGTTGGCAGTACGCAGCTCTTTGTGGTCTGTGGTTTGTTTGTGATCATTCTAATCATTCTTCACCTTTTCATTTCAGATATTGCCTTTCAGTCGGAAAAACGTCCAGCTTTCTCTAGAACTTGAATGGCATATCACTACGATCTGTTCTTAAAAAGACAGAGCAAATTATCATGCAGTCTCAGAGGGGTGCCCAAACTTTTGCATAAAACTGTATATACATTTTTTCATACACACACACACACATATATAAACATACACATTATATATATCTATATAGAATTACTACTATATATACCTGTCTCTATTACTATTCACTGCAGTCTACACAAAAGATTCAGTGCTGATTGGAGGAGAGGTATGTCTCTCCTGCCGGCAGTATGAGCCTGCAGGAACCCAGCAAGCCTAGGCCGCACTCTCTGCCAACTACGTGTCACCGCTTTGCTCTCCCGGTCACAAGCATAAACTAGATTTAATTATACCTGAAAAATCAAACTCACAGGGTTGAGTCATGACTTAGCCACTTAGGACGCCTATTGCTTCCATTTCTCTTGTCAAGTCTATATCTTAATCCTAACAAACCATTAAAACCTTCTTCCTGAAGTCGATCCAGAATCTTGAGCAGCCTCTCTTCGTGCTCTTCTAGCGTTTAACCAAAAATGATTAAGTCATCCAGGTACACTAAAACTTCTAAGAGATTCATGTCCCCAATCGTTCTCTTCATCACTCTCTAAAACGTGGCAGGGGCACCGCATATGCCCTGTGGCATGCGCTCAAATTGATAGAACCCCTGGGGGCTGATGAATGCAGTTTTTTCTTTATCTGCTGGACTCATGGGTATTTGGTAATAACCACTTCTAAGACCTAGAACACTAAACAATTTACTCCCACTTAGGAAGAGTTCTCTAATCTATACACATCCTCACCGGTCCAGACTACTACCACTATTGGAGAGGCGTAGGGGCTTCTGGATTCAGAAATGATGCCAGCAACTTTGAGATCTTGCAAAGTTGCCGCACGTCCTCCACATCTATGTTTCTCGGAACGGTCTGGAGTCATTGAGCCTTATTTCATATTGAGTACTTTTAGAACAGCCCATGTCCCACTAATGACATGAAAATACTTCTCTCCTTTCCATCAATTTCTCACACAGACATTGTTTCCACTACTCTGGCACAGAGGATTCTCCAAAGTTAAAGGACAAGGGAGTCAACTTTGCAGACAACTCTTCAGCCTTAGGTATGCTGGGGCACCAAGTCCACTGGAAATAGGTGGGCTATTGGAGTCCCACATTGCAAGGTCACTTCTTTAGTAGAAGTATTCCTAATAACAATAATAATCTTCCTGAGTGTCTCCTGCAGCTTTTTGAATGGTCTCATAAGCTTCTTTGATCACTGGGTGAATAGTCAAAGTGCTCAGAAAGTGTTCCCCTACCTCTTCTTGACAGGATTCTAAGAGCCGCTTCACCAAGCTGGTGTTAGTTCCAACCAATATAGACACATTAGTCTTCTCCATAGGGTCTGGGTACACCAATGCTAAAGTATTGATTTTCCGGGGTACTCCCACAATGGAAACTCCCACAATGGTCCCAGGAAACCAGTTTTTTACAGGCAAGTACCAATCATACGGGTATTTGTGAGAACTCAAACCCCATATTTCCAGGTTCTCAACAAGTTGAATAGGTAAGTGCTTTAGATAAGTGTTTTAAAACTTTCTGTACAAGACGGTAATCTGGGAACCGGTGTCCAGTAGAGCTCGCGAATATATACCCTCTACTTGTACAGATACCAGTGATGAGGGTCCCACTAAACCTGGAGATAGTTGACTCTTTCTTTTGTAACTCTGTGTGTTTCACTTGGGGGAGCAGATTACTCTCAGAGCACCAGTTTGCTCCTTCTCCGGGCTCCGAAGACGTTTCCCGACAGCCGCCGAGACTGGATCAAAAACAACCTCAACTTTCTATAATTATGTTCTTCAGCAGACACTTTGTTACATCTGTCTATTAATTGCCCTATAGCAATAACTAGGTCTTTACCTAAATCAGTAGCTGGAGAGCTGGCTGGATTGACCATTGCTTGTACATCTGCCAGGGTCTTGCCTTCCTGATGCAGAAGGGACAGTAGTTTGGTTTGAAAAGTTTGGTTTGTGTCTCTCGCTGAGGGACTCTCCGTGGCAATTACATTTCCCACTAAGAGCTCAGCCCAGGGACCTACTTCACCTTCAATACCAACTTCCTGGGGCATCTTCTGGGGGTCAAGGTCAACAGAAGCTTCCACTATAATGAATGGTTTTTACCTAGTAGAATCTCCATGGCGACCAGGTATCTCACTTTTGCCTAGAACTTTCGCTGCATCCAATACTTATAGTTTCATCACTAACCTCCAGTGGCACTCTACTCAGTATCAGGATCCGTGTAGCTGTGACTTGCTTCTCATGACACCAGCTGACTATTTGGCTAAGGTCCATGATGGCAGCAAGAATAGATATCAGACAGAATAAAAGATAGCAGGTGGCTAAAATTATTATTATTATTATTATTATTATTATTATTATTATTAATAGTGCACTGATGAGAAATTCTTACTCCTTAAAGGTTTACAAGCAATCATTTTCTTCGGTCAGATTGTGACTAAGGAGCAGTGATATCAGTGGCCTGCGAGGCTGAGGACTGGAGGGTTTCCAATAGCTAGATCCTATGCACGGGGTTGAGTGTCGGACAACCTCCCATGATGGTGAAAAGATTGGAACACCAACAACCTGAAGTCTGCACTGGAAAAGGTGAGCCAGGCAAAAGGTAAAAGGTCACGCACTGCTGTTCCTGAGGCTGTTAAACTCTAGCTCCAGCTGTTGACGTGCTACATCCTCCTTCAGTGACACCAGCATAGGACCTGTGTGTACAGAGACGGCGTTATGTCCTGGCTGTGTTCGGTTCCCCTTGCAGAGTGCCCATGAGTCCAAAGCCTCCTACCTTGGTCAATCCCGTCAAGCCACTCGTCTGCACTGAGGGCAGGCTCGGTCCCCGGCTGCATGGAGGAGATGTCCTCCTGGTACGTCTCTGCTTCCAGGGACATCATTAATCATTCGACCGCAATAGTGCATGGTAATAGTGGATTGGCATCTGAGTTTGAACAGAGACTGAAACACTGTCGCCAGGAATACCTTGCCCATCCTGCATGCTTCAGTGGCAGCGTGAGTCATCTTGCATTATTTTAGTGTCATGAGAGAAACATTCTACTTTATTAGGATAGGACTACATTGATTAATGAAGGGAGGGTGCTGGACTGCTTGCTTCATTGAAGTAGGGGGCTTGTGAAACACATTAGGTATGTAATGAAGTGAAATGAAGAGTGCTAGTGGTTCTAGGGATTCAGAAATTAGATTGGAGCAGAATAAATATTCAGAGTGTGTTCACTTCAGATGTTTCCCCCGCATGGCCTTCAGCATTTTCAAGCGTTCACTCTCCTGCTTATTTAGTGCTATATCCAGAATTACATGCTTCTTAACGGGACCTTCGGCTAACTTCAAGGACAATCCAGCATTCAGAAAAGAATGTGCAAGCTCTTCCTCTCCAGGGCAGATGAGAATCTGAGAAAGACTGGAGTGGTGGACTGATGAGCGGGGTTTGTTATCACCTTTTAGTCGTAGCTGGCGCTGGTGGGGTGCAACTCTAATGGAGTTACCCATCTTCTAATGGCTACTTCCAGCAGGATAATGAGCCATGTCACAAAGCTCACATCACCAACAAACTGGTTTCTTGACCATGACAATGACTTAATTGTACTCAAATGGCCTCCACAGTCACCAGATCTCAATCCATTAGAGCACCTATGGGATGTGGTGGAATGGGATATTCACATCATGGATGTGCAGTCGACAAATCTGCAGCAACTGCGTGATGCTATCCTGTCAATATGGACCAAAATCTCTGAGGAATGTTTCCAGCACCTTGTTGAATCTATGCCACGAAGAATTAAGGCACTTCTGAAGGCAAAAGGGGGCCCAACCCAGTACAGGCATGGTGTACCTAATAAAGTGGCTGGTGAGTGTACATATGCACTGATGGGCCAAAACATGACCACTCACAGGTGAAGCGAATAACATTGATTGTCTCCTAACAAGGGCACATGTCAAGGTCTGGGTAGATTAGATGGTTAGCAATCAGTTCTCAAAGTCAACGTGTTGGATGCAGGAGAAATGGCCAGGAGTAAAGACCTGAGTGACTTGGGCCAAATTATTATGGCCAGATGACTGGGTCAGAGCATCTCTGAAAAAGCAAGGCTTGTGGGGTGCTCCCGGTCAGCTGTGGTGAGTACCTACCGACGGTGGTCTGAGGAGGGATAAACCACAAACCGGCAACAGGGTGTTGGGTGCCAAGGCTCATCGATGCGCGAGGCCAACGAAGGGTATCCCATCTGGTCCAGCCCAACTGTCACAACTTTTTTAATTGTCTTAAAAGTGTTACTTTTAGAAGTATATTGAACAGGAAGCGATGATGTTGTCTATGAAAGGGTTCCACTTAATATCCAGGATGTTGCCCTGGTGACCTCACATCTTGTGGTGAGGATGGAATCAGCCTGTCTGAAATTAAACATTTAAAAACCTATTCATATATATAAAATATTTAAAAAACAAACAAACATACTATTCTCTCTCATGGAGATTATTCTAGACAAGTAATTTTAGAGAAAAGTCTAGGAAAGCATTAAAAGGAATCGGGGGAATGAATATCAATGTTCTATGCAAATACTTGCTAAACGGGCTTCTGTGTGCATGTTTTCCTACAATTGACCACAGAGTGGTACTGCTTCTCCGTGTGCAGGCCTTATAATCTCTATGTTTGTGTAGAATTCCCCGTTGTAGCTAACAGCTTCCAATTTAAGGATGGAATCAGGTTAAGGGTGTTACGTTGTCATATTACTTGTAGCATTAAATAATGTGGGGTAGGCAAATCACTGGTGACAGACTCACATAAATCACAAACCTTGTTCTGAAGCTAGGAAACAGACAGGGTCAGCTGGCTCTGGTACGGAAACCTTGTGTCCTCTTTCATCAGACAGGTGAAAAATGCAGTGCAAAAGGCTGAATTTGAGCGTTGAAGGGTGAAAAGAGAGCCACACAGCCGTTTCCCACTGCACAGGTGCTTAAAGCTAAAGGGAACTGTTTAGAGTGAACATGAACATGGGAACATGATCTTGCCATGAAACTGACTCAAGTGAAATAAGGAATATGTGCAATCAGGCTGTCCCAAAGGCAAAGGTATTATATGCATTTGGCCCTTCCCAGATCTCATTTTTTCATTCTCTTCAGGATAGTTTCTGCAATATTCAACAAGCTTTATCTGATATCTTCTGAACACATTAAAAACAAAGGTCATGTGGTTTAGTAAGAAGCCTGTTGCCCCTCCCGGGCTATCACTACCCGCGACTGTTCTGTTTTAGTATGGGTTATAGCTAGACAGTGCCTTATCCATTTCACAGCACATAGCAAAGCAACAGAGTAGAGTCAAATCCAGACTTAGCTTTTTAGAAACCACTCCTTCTTCACTGCCTCTGCCAACTTACCCTGATCTAGATGACCATCCTCCCAATGTTAGGTTATGGTGATGTAATTTACTGAACTGCTGGTAAATTGGGTGGTTTGATGTCTTGGACCAGTCTGCCCGCAGGTTTTCCACCAATGCTCCTTACAAGACTCATCACTGCAACTTATATTCATAACACTGGGACACTGAGGTACTATCCATAACACAGAGACAGAATGTGGAACACTGAGGTACTGTGCAGATTACAGAGGCAGAATGTGAAACACTGAGGATCACTGTCAAACACTGAAGCACAATGAAGAAATACTACATATTTTGCAGAAGACCTTTAGAATAATCTTGAATTTGAATTGCAGAGGGGGTTGTTTTTTACTCCCTGTCTTCCCTCCTCCAGTCCAGTTCTCATGGTACACTCTGGGTTCATCTGACCTAGTTTCTAAGCTGTAGAGTCCTGTTTTCCCATACCTGATCATCCGCCTTGTGAGATCATGACCGCTCTGCAAGTCCAAGGGGGTTACCTCATTTTCCACCTCGTTCTTATGCTGTTGTGTGACTTTTTTCCTATGGCTTCCAAGCCAGAGTTATTGCTCAACATTTCCACTTCACAATTCTTGCCCAGGGGTCAAAAGCTTTTTAAGATGGCTTATTTTACTATGCTGTTCACATGTGTTACTCTTTGTGTAAAAACGACACAGTGGTATGATGCAGCAAGGCCACCAAAATATTAAATATGCTGCAAAACTGTAATTGTAAACATTTAATTTCAAATATATTTTTTTGTCAAAAAATAATTTCTAAGATAAAGGCCTCTAAATGCATGGGTGAAAGGAAGTGCTACCTACAGAATTGTATTTACAGTATTGCTACTTACAAAAGTATATTTACAGTATTGCTATTTGAGTGTTAAAACCAGGGAGTTTTACTTTTTCTGTGACGGAGTCAGTGGATCACTGAAAAAGACTGGTTCTGAAAGGGGGTAAAGTGGCGATGACTTTCATACTCCTCTGTATAGACTATTGACAACTTCCTCTTTATCGCAGTTAAAATAAAACAAAAATGACCAGTAGTAGAAGCGTGGTTCCAATATCTCCACCATTAACTTATAAATGCACATGGGCACAGGGCACAAAATGTCCAGAACCTGTCAGCGCTCTTCAGAAGTGTTAGGATGAATGATTAATCTCACTGATCAGCAATCTCACTGATCACACCCCTGCTGCTGATTCCCCTCACAAAATGGTGTTACATATCCGTCACTTGACTCCCACCCCCATCCCCACCAGCCTGCTTTACTGTGATTACTCTACACTTTCTTCCTGATTTAGAATCATCAATAGTGTATTTATTCTTGGACACAGAAACCACAAAGCAACGAGAAAGCAGTCTGTCATTTACATTTAACATACTGTAGCGTTTTCTCGGAGTGCTACTACTCTGCTAGATTCAAGCATAGAGTCAGACACCGCTTTAACAAGAAGACGTGCTCTTTATTTCGTGCATGCGCTTACGACCGTCTTGACAAAGACAGGGCTGGCAGCAGGAAGAACTAAACTGACATGCAGAAATCAACGAGAGCCCTCACCTGCACAGATAAACCCGTTCGTGGTGAGGGCAACAAACCTTATCTTAACAAACTCCATACAGGTACCGTAACTAAATAACACAAACGCACTGAACATTTTACAACACCGGCACATAGAACACATTATTACAGGGTGGATTTAGTCGGGAGTTAGTTTTCCCGGCAGCCCCCGCGAGGTCGGCTTCAGTCCTTAGCAACGGGGAGACGCATTTCGCCATCCCCGTTACAATACTGTGGGCCACTGAGCTCCGTAAAGGAGAAAATTATTGGCATATCCCTTACTGTAATAGCACTGCTTTGCTACAAACGTCTGGAAGTCGGCAGAGGTCACTGTCTGCTGGAATCCACTGGCCTTTCTCAAAAGATTTGAGTGATAAAATAACCGTTGCCCTCTCTGAATTCTGATTGGTGCCCTTCTCCCTGGGGGATTCAAACTCATGGTCAATGGGGAGAGGTAAGAATTTGAGGCAAAAGCTAGATACTGCTGATAGCTGTTGGCGCCCAGCAGTTTTGTGACGGCTTTGTTGTTGCTACATATTGTTGTAGCTGTGTGCGTCCAACAGGTCACGTTGATTTAAAAATTGTCACATTCCCCGGTGTTATTGTGTTGCATTTATCTATGACGTGTTAAAGTTTCTAACTGTGGATGGTGATTCTTGAAACTGATGAATGAGTCTGCAGGGGGGCGGGGGGGCACATCTTGATGGACCTTGCCTGTACGGAAACCTTTAAACACATGCTTAATCGGTGGATCATGATGAAGAGTGCTGTCAACTCAAACTGAGATTAATACAAGCTTTTCTACAATGGATGGATAAGGATGGATAACATCCTTAACAGGGTAACAATTAATCTAATCTTTAATGTATAAGTGCATTATTAAACATCTTTTTTTTCTTTTTGGATTGTTAAATCTCCTCTCCTCTGGAAAATCGGTGGTACTTTAACAGAAAGTCTGGTGCAGTGAACCCCATGGATTCCTGTTCATTTCAATGTGCAGAGGATTTTGAGTGGCCTCTAGTGACCATGGAACCAGTCTGGAAAACTGGCTTTGATGAAGTGACTGAAGCTGTCCTGATTACAAATTAATCTCAAATCTTCTTTAGGATGCTAAAGCCTCAGTCTGCGTTTTAACAGGATATTAGGCTACTTTTTGAGGAAGCCACAGTTAAGATAAAATTAAGATAACGGTTCAAAATTTCAATGTGCCTTCCAGAATCGGAATCCATTATTTTCTCAATTTACCTTTTCTATGCAACAGAAAACAAAAAAAAAAGATTCATTTTTCAACCCATGGAAGATTGCCCATCTTATGATGTTTAATATCAACTCTTAATCACATGGATGTTTTCAGTAATTCAGCAATTGAATTTTGTTAATGCTTCTTGAAAGCTCTGTTTGAACCGACCTGCAGGTAGAAATCTCTCCAACGGAGCATCATATGGCATAGCAATGCCTGTACTGCTGACCAGTGGCGGCTTTATAAATTGCAGCAAGGGCCGTCTGCATGTGTTTGTCTGCTTGGGTGTGTGGTGTGTCTGTATGTGAATCTGTGAGTGTACGTGTGTGTGTGTGTGTGTGTGTGTGCATGGATGTCTATGATTGTGCACATTGTGGGTGGGCAGTTTTTAGTTTCTGAGTTACAGATTTGCAGCGCGCCTCTCCTCCTTCACTAGAGAATGGTCTGTAAATGTTGTCTTATTTCATTTAAGCAGATGTCAGCCTTAAGAACCCCTTTGTGACTCAACCTCCAGTGTTGGACCATGTGAAGGTCTTAAATTTGAAACCATTAGTGTAAAATTCCACAACAATTTTCCTGTGATAACCTAATGTCTGCAGGCTTGTCACGGTGCACAGCACTCAGTCAGGCTTAACTGGGAACCATGCTGAAAGCCAAACCACACCTAAAGAACGCCTGTATGCTGGGGGGAAGTCACTTCATTTTGAGGTGTGATCATTTCTGTTGGTACTATCACAAGAAAATAGATCCTATCCACTCGAGCTTCTCTGAACCTACTACATACTCTCTACCCTTAACCACCCACAAAACCACTACTCCTGATCACCCACTGATCTTCTTTTATTCTCATCCTGAAAATCACCTGTACACTTGACCCCACTCTTGTTTTTATTGTTTAAAACAATTTATTCTGGCATTCCAAAGAGGGGTATCATCGCCATTGTAGTCCTAGCAGCAAGAACCAAAAATCAAGAATATACCACTTTTACTGCAACCCAGGGTTTTCTGCTTTTTATTCCATCTGGAAAACACACACACACATGCACACATAAAAAAAAAAAATAATAATTCAGGATATTATCCCTCATTGTGACAGAGATAGTCACACAGTAAACAGGATTGTAATCTTAAATAGCTGACCATAGTCAACAGGACTGGCCGGTGTGGACAGTAATGAACAGCATTCATTGGTAGTGAACTGTGTGAACAGCACATGAAGCAGTGAACAGATTGGACAATTTTAAACTCTCTAAACAACAGTGTAGGCAGCTGAAGAGCGCCCTCCTTGGGGTTTGAGTGGCAATTGAGTGGCACAGGGAAAGGGGTCTGCTTTGATCCAGTTACAGGCTCTGGCATTGACCCCACACCCAAATTACAATGCGACAAAAGGAATGTGGAAGTTTAGGGTTTTAGTCTGAAACTTCATTCCAATTGATATACGAGTGCAGGCCAGACCAGCTGTTTGGCAGAGTACGTTTGCAAGCTAGCCAGCTCAAAAAGACCTTAAATATTTCAAGTCCTTTTTGAAAGGTACCTCTGATTTCATTTTCACTGAAAAGGAATCAAGGTGTTTGTTATTTCAGCCGCTGTGGATGTCATTCTAGTTATTTATAGATGAATCTGCTATTGAGGTGGTATGTTAACAAGCCTAGCGTTCACTATTCTATATCATTGTCAAGAAAGCCTAGCATTCAGTATCATTGTCAACAAGCTCAGTATTCAGTACAATTCTCGACAAGTTTAGGACTGGGCATCATTGTCAACATGCCTAGCATTCTGTATCATTTTCAACATGTCTAGCATTCAGTATCATTTTCAACATGCCTAGCATTCAGTATCATTTTCATCAAGCATTCAATACATAAATCTTCTCTCCAGACAGGCATCATGACTAAATTCATTGACTTTTCTTTTAGATTAAGTTTTTATCTTTATTTTTTTATGTGAAAACATGATAAAAACATATTTTTATGGTTGTATTGTAGGGCCTTGTGAGAGAACTCAGTAGTTATTGCTATTTCTGAAGCAAAAATTTATCTTTTTGACAGAGTTTGGAAGTTTCATCAACATAAACCATTTTTGTGAGTTGTTGTTCCTGTCTACTCAGGTACAGACAGTCGATAGAGGTTACCGTTACTGTATAAACATCACTTTTGCTCAAGGTATTTCACCTTGGGAAAACGTTGTCATCAAAGCCACATGAATATGACCAAATTATTTCCAGGCATGCTCTTCCCAACCTAATCATGTCTGTTTTCTGTGTTAAAGTAATGAAGAGAACTCCTGAAATTCCACCAAAATAAAGAGATCTATGCTGAAGATTGTTTTCTGCCCCCCTGGCTCCATCCCCCAAGACAGACTCACAGCCAGATCTTCACTCACTCCTTTCAAGTCTCCTACACAGAGAGCCGAGGCTACAACAATAACAGACATGACTGGAACTTGAGCTCTAAAAAAAGAAAGCGCAAGGGAGTCCGAGACTGGAGGATCAGACATAAGAGGCAATATTTCCTCCAGTTAGTGTTGGATTAAACTGAATTGTCTTGGATTACACTTACTCCTGTTGGATTGCACTGACTCGTGTCAGATTACACTTGATAACACAAAGCCACATAGTTTTTCTGTCCAGGGGTCTGTCCAGAGGATTCCTGATGAGCGCTCTCATGGTAAGGGACTTAAAACCCTGTAGTGGAGCTTACCCTAGTGTTGGAGCGGCTGACCTACAACAGATACATGCACTCACGTCTCTCCAAACACATAGCTCCGAGATCTAGGTTTTCCACAAAAAATCTGAAGCGCTGGCAGTTGAAATGCTTTTTCCTATAACTCATTTTCCATCTGTCTTAAAAAATGCACAACTGCAATTAAATAAGAATGTTGGAATCCCTAGGCTTAACCTTGCCTCAGGAGGACTGAGGATTTGATACTAGAGTACACTGGAGTACATACCATCTATAGCTATTTGAAGAGAGGCTATACGTCTTAGTCCTGACTGTTCTGATATATTACACAGTGTGAAGGGTTCTTCATAGGTACATAGAAAAAGGTAGATAGAGAGCATGTAAGTTAACAAAGTGAGCTAGCTTGAATTGACCTGACACACAATTATGCTAGTTTATTTATTTATTTATTTATTTATTTATTTAGTATCTTTAGTAGGGGAGTTTCTCTTGTTTATTGTGGGGAAAGTTTATTTAGTTATTTTTAGTTGTGGTTATTTGAGTTACGGAACAGCTTATGTGTTTTGTTAATTTTTTGTTTTGTGTTGTGTGCAAAGCGCTACAAGTGTAATAAATTTGGTGAGAATTTGTCTGGCTGCGGGTTAAGTGCCCTGTTGCCCTTCAGGCAGAGAGAAGCAGCCAGACTGAAGCGAGAGGAGCAGAGGGAGGTCGGGCCAGAGCCTACAATAGCTGCGAGGATGACTGACACCCTTGGCGGCAGCCCACTTGTTCATCTTTGCGACCAATTGGCTGAATTGGCGGAATCCTCCCTCGCTGCCCTGTGATTACTGGGATTCGTGCAGTAGTAGTTTCACCAGAGACTGAAAGCAGAAACCATCAGCAGTCATTCAGACCACAAAGAAACAGTACACAAAGCCCCTTACTCCTCGGTCACTGACAGATTACAGTTTTTTACGATCGCTATTTTTTTCAATACTTTTAACAATTTTCCCAAACTCTTAACACACCAACACACCTACAACACACAATTGGCAAAACGGTTAATTTCATGCTCAAAATCAAACATTGTAAACTATATATATATATATATATACGATTTTGTTAACGAGTTGGAGGGATTTCTTTTTTTAAATTAGCATTATTGATGCTGATGATTTGTAACAAAATGTGTGTGATGATAACGATATTCTCTTTTTTATATATATTTTAATCTTTTGGAACGGTGTTCTTAACTTCATGCTGACACTATCATTGTGATTTGGTGTTTTTGAACCCTTTTGCCTAGTCGGTGAAAATTGAATGTTTTTTTTATTTTATAATTTTCCCGCTGTAGCAATATTGCGGTACCATTCTTGACACTACAGTTTATGCCAGACTCTACTTGAACATTGTACATTAGCTGTTTATATATAGTGGTCAATTTTGATCTAATATCTGGATGAAGTACGACCATACTCAAAACAGTGTGTTTTCACACCAAACCAGCAAAACATTATACATCTCCTGCAAAAGTAAACAATTCTTGCAAAACTCTTCAAACTCTTTTAAAAACTTCAATCAATACAGTACACACAAACTATCATTTGAATAAGCACATGAAGTGCTACCTATGCCCTGATATAAATGAAAAACACTTGTGGATTTTGGTTTTTCTATGTGCAGGGAATAGCAGTTTGCAATAGCAGTTTGCAAAGTGTTATCATAGTAAACACACGTACACATAGGCATCCAAATGTGTGAAGTATGGATGTGAACATAACACACTATCAATAAAAAATAAGGGGAAAAAGTTATTTATTTGTTTTCTCGATGTTCTAACATTCCTCAAACAGCAAAAGCGCAGTAGAAGAAAACTAATTTGTGCTAGGAAAAAAAACGGAAAAATATTGGGATACATCTTGCCTTCTTTGTGGAACTGGCCATAAGACTTCATCCACATCACATGCGATGTTGTCTTGAGCTAGTCAGCGTGGAAAGTATCCAGGCCTGGCATGACCCCTGATCGATGTCTCCGAAATAGTGTAGCAATGTAGAGACCAATGTTTACAGAATTGTGTTATAAAATTGCAAACTGAGTTTAAAGCAGTGAGTTGTGTTTACAGTTTTGCAAAAAGTTTGTTATAAAATTACAAACTGAGTTTAAAGCAGAGAACGTGCATTCGGTTTGGCACTCTTGATAAATGCATTGGCAATAAGCGTTAATGGTTTCAGAGATAGTGCTTAAAGAATCACTGCTAGTGTTTAAGCATTCAGAAAAAACTGTAATAGTGATAAGATTGTCTTTGTCTGCCCTGTTTCTGATTTGTATTAGTCAGTTTCCATCCATCCATTTTCTAAACCGCTTGTCCTGGTGAGGGTCGCGGTGGCAGCATACTAAGCAAGGCGGACCAGCCCTCACTTTCCCCAGTGACAGATTCACCTCAATTGGCTCCTCTCGATCAGGAGAAGTAACGATTCTTCTCCGAGGCTCTCTCGGATTTCTGAGCTCCTCACCCTATCCTAGGGTGAATCCAGCAACCCTGCAGAGGAACCTCATTTCCGCTGCTTGTACCTATGATCTCGTCCTTTCGGTCACTACCCAACGATCATGACCATAGGTGAGGATGGGAAGGTAGATTGACGTGTGAACCGCGAGCCTTGTCCGAGGACTCAGTTTCACCACCACGGACAAATAAAGTGCACACAATACTGCCGACACTGCAACAATCCACCTGCCAATCTCACACTCCCCCTTTCATCATTCGTGAACAAAACCCTGAGGTACCTAAACTCCTCCACTAAGGGCAGCTGCTCCCCCCTAACCTGGAGTGAGCAATCCACTCTTTTCCGAGAGAGAAGGTGGAGGTGCTGATTCTCATATCAGCCGCTTCATACTTAGCAACGAAACGTTTAAGTGCATGTTGGAGATCACAGTCGGATGGGGAAAGCAGCACAACGTCATCTGCAAACAGCAGGGATGCCACCTTCAAGCCCCCACATTGGATACTCTCCCTAGATCGGCTGCGCCTTGATATCCTTTCCATGAAAATCACAATCAGGAGTGGAGACAAGATGCACCCTTGGCAGAGTCCAACACCCACCTTGAACGATTTCGACTTAACACCGAGAATACGGATGCAGCTCACACTCTAGGAGTAAAAGTACCGGATGGCATGCATAAGCGGCCCCCGACACTCCATACTCCCATAACACCTCTCACAAGACACCCCGGGGAACACGGTCATATGCCCTCTCCAAGCCCCCAAAACACATGTAGACTGGATTAGAATATTCCCATGCCCCCTAAAATATCCGTGAGAGTGCAAAGAGCAGGTCTGTTGTACCACGGCCCGGACGGAATCCACATTGTTCTACCTGAATGTGAGGTTCAACTAACGGACAAAGTCTCCTCTCCAGCACCCTGGCATAGACGCCACCCCAACACTGCCCAATGCTTTCAAAGTCTCCAGACGGATCTCGTCTACCCCTGCCGCTTTACCACTGCGGAGGCCCTTCACCGCCGCGGAGGCCCTTCACCGCCGCAGCAACCTCAGCTACAGTGTTAGATCCGATCTCGACAGAGCTATCCAGCACTGCCTCTTCCTTAGTCAGTTCCATTTAGGAAAAGAAATGCTTACACATATAGACTAAACTTCTGAGTTCTAATGATGAACTTTCATTTTAGAGGTACTTTGCTGGGTGGAGTTTAATCAATTAGATTGTGTTGCACCTTCTCTTGTTTCTCCTTTCTGCTTTCATTAGTAAAAAACCCATGGTATATTTTTCAATAACCCTAACCCTCAGCCCTACTGCTGGGTGAGAGCTCCACACTGCCTAAGCCTAAACCGAACCCTTAGTCCTACTGAGGGTATGAGCTCCACACTCCCTAAATCGAACCCCAACCCTAAGCACCACTGCTGGTTGAAAGCTTCACACTGCCAAACCCTAGCATAACCTGAGCCCTTAGTCTTACTGCTCCACACTGCCACAGGTGTTTGATAGGATTCGTGTGATTGCCTCCTGGACCGGCAAAATGTCCTTCAGCAAAGATGCACTGGCTGGCTGATCTCATTATTTTTCTTTCACAAAAGCAAAAATATTCTCCACAGAGAGAGTAATGTATTAGAAAACTGTGTTGATTAAATTGCTTTGTTGTTTCTTTTGTTGCTATTGGTATGGTACACATTGGTAATCTGGAGCAATGAAATTCCACTCACTTCACTGTTCTGCAATGTGGAATCAATAAAATGCACTTTTGATTTGAATAAAATGCACATTTTTGATTTGATCAATTGTTAAAACCCTGCCTGAATTAACTCCAATGAAGCCTCAGCACATGGGCCGTTTGTTGACCCTTTAACGGATTACTGGCAGATCCTGAGGACTCCCGCAAAACTCAAACCCTGTGTCACACGCTGTTACTATTGATGTGGGTGTGAATAAAGGTAGTGTGCAGGTCACATAGTCAGGGAAGACAGGCTGGTCTCCTCATCCATCCGGCATCTGTTATGTCACAAGACAGGAAGGAGGTCTCTGGGGCTCTTAATGAAAGCAAGACACAGACCATCTGGATAGCTTGCCAGCTCAATTTTTTGTCTGAAAAAGTTCATTTGGGCTCAAGATGCTTTTCAGCATCTGTCCTCAGGATCCTTGGTTATCTCTTCATTTGGATGGATTCCTGGTGTAGGTGCTATACACAATAAAGGCAAAGTTCCTGGTGTAGGTGCCACATATGGAAAAGTACCTGGGGCAGGGTCTGAATAGGGTAAAGGTAAAGTGCCTGGTGTAGGGTCTGGATAGGGTAAAGGTAAAGTGCCTGGTGTAGGGTCTGGATAGGGTAAAGGCATAGTTCCTGGTGTAGGGTCTGAATAGGGTAAAGGTAAAGTGCCTGGTGTAGGTTCTGAATAGGGTAAAGGTAAAGTACCTGGTGTAGGGTCTGGATAGGGTAAAGGTAAAGTGCCTGGTGTAGGGTCTGAATAGGGTAAAGGTAAAGTACCTGTTGTAGGGTCTGAATAGGGTAAAGGTAAAGTGCCTGGTGTAGGGTCTGAATAGGGTAAAGGTAAAGTACCTGGTGTAGGGTCTGGATAGGGTAAAGAGGGTAAAGGTAAAGTGCCTGGTGTAGGGTCTGAATAGGGTAAAGGTAAAGTGCCTGGTGTAGGGTCTGGATAGGGTAAAGGTAAAGTGCCTGGTGTAGGGTCTGGATAGGGTAAAGGCATAGTTCCTGGTGTAGGGTCTGAATAGGGTAAAGGTAAAGTGCCTGGTGTAGGTTCTGAATAGGGTAAAGGTAAAGTACCTGGTGTAGGGTCTGGATAGGGTAAAGGTAAAGTGCCTGGTGTAGGGTCTGAATAGGGTAAAGGTAAAGTACCTGTTGTAGGGTCTGAATAGGGTAAAGGTAAAGTGCCTGGTGTAGGGTCTGAATAGGGTAAAGGTAAAGTACCTGGTGTAGGGTCTGGATAGGGTAAAGGTAAAGTACCTGGTGTAGGGTCTGAATAGGGTAAAGGTAAAGTACCTGGTGTAGGGTCTGGATAGGGTAAAGTTAAAGTACCTGGTGTAGGGTCTGGATAGGGTAAAGGTAAAGTGCCTGGTGTAGTTGTACTGCAGCACTTTGGTTTTGAGAGAAAGACGCTGGTAAAGAACAGATGCCTGACTATCTCTGTTATCTGTTGCATCATTTTTAAACCTATTTTAGAGGCTAGTGTAGAAGAGGCCACACCCACTGGTGGCATAAAGACAGATGTAATAAAAACAGAACAAAGATTCGTTGCCAAACAGAAACCAAACTTTAATTGCGCAGCATCAGAAAGGCAGTGAAAGACAAAAGGGCGATGAGTCTATAAAATGCTCGAGTTTCCCTGTACAATCCCTGTCTGAGAAGATGGAACAAATTGAGCTCGTGTGTGATGGAACTTGCACATGCACAAGTGTGTGTCAATGTGTGTGTGCGTGTTTGTGTGTGAGAGAGTTTGTGTGAGATTGCATGTGTGTGTGAGAGAGAGAAAGAGTGAGAGAGAGAGAGAGAGAAAGAGAGAGAGAGAGAGAGAGAGAGAGAGAGAGAGAGATAGAAAATGTGTCTGTGTGTCTGTGTGTGTGTGTGTGTGTATGAGAATGTGTGAATGTGTGTTTTTGTGTGTGAGAGAGCGTGTGTTTGTGTGGATGTTTGTGTGTGAGAGAGCGAGAGAGAATGTGTGTGTAAGAGGGAGAGAATGTGTGTGTTTGTGTGTTTGTGTGAGAGAGAGAATATGTGTGCGTGTGAGAAACAGTGTGTGGGAGAGAATGCGTGTGCGAGAGAGTGTGTGTATGTGTGTGAGAGTGTGAGAGTGAATGTGTGTGTGTTTGTTTGTATGAGTGTCTGAGAGAGAGAATGTGTGTGTGTGTGTGTGTGTGTGTGTGTGTAGTGGATGAGTTAAGAAGTGGAGGTCGTACCTCTTTCAGACTTTGAAAGACTTTCATACTTTCAGACACAGTCCCCTCCTACTTCCCTCTGATATAGCAAGTGTTCGGAGTGGCTCTGGGTCACTACTGTGCACACTTTTGGGACTGACTGAGCTCTGGGTCAGGACTGTGTGTGCTGCTGGGACTGGCTGAGCTCTGGGTCGCTACTACTCGTGCTGCTGGTACTGGCTGTCTGCCTGTGAACCCTCTCAACAGGACACATGGCACGTTACGGTCTCTTACTGCTGTGGACATGCAGCCTGCTGCCAGGTGAGAGAGCAGTCTGTGTGTCTGTGCATGAGTGTGTGTGATTGTGTGCCTGGGCTTGTATGTATTTGTGTGTGTGTGCATTTATGCATGTTTGCGTGTTCGTGTGTTCTTTTTTGTGTGTTTGTGTGTGCGTGTCTGTGTTGACATGTCCGTGTACGTCTGTGTGCGCACGTGTGTGCATATACTTAGCCGGGTTACTCTCTGGATGTCCCCCCCCTTTAGAAGTACATTGTGGGGGGGGCATGGGGATCATCAGTTTTTGATTATTATCAGATGGAAAGGAAAGCACCATCTGGGAAACGTATCCAGTCACTTGAAATAAAATGTTACTGAGGAAACTTTTATTTATTTGATCTATCTCAAGTTTTAAGAAGAAAGATAAAATGATGGAGTATTCAACAAAATGTGCTTTAAGAAGTGGGTTGTGAGAGGCGGATTTTAAACTATGACGGACTAGAGTTTAGCTCCTAGGCTGAGCTATGGCCTGACCATCACCTTGCAGGGTTTAGTGATTGTAGCTGACTGCTTGTTTGCATATTAGCATGCATTAATGAAGAACTCTACTGCAACCACCCTGAATGTGAGCCAAGGTTGCCAGCCACAAGGAACAAGGAATAAAGCATGTGCGCTAGTTTGGCATGTGAGCTTTTTTTCATTGCCATTGGGGGGGGGTTGATTGCTCTCAGGCCCTAAAGGCCTTCCACATGCACCACAGCTCAGACTGAACTCAGATTTAGACTTAAGCGTTTTTGATAGCTTTTAGCCGTTTAATGCTTTTTATATGGGGTGGCATTGGATGGTGCTGTTTTTGGTATTATGACCAAAAAATCATAATACTTGCCTTTGCACTAGAATTGCCTGTAGTAAGAGAGTTCAAAATATTTTCCCCCTTTCTTCAGATAGACTTCATAGTAGAGGGAAATCTATTGGCTGGGACAGTGAAGGATCTTTCAGACAGGGTGAGGGGCAGGAGTGGGTCTTTGTGCTTGGGGTGGGCCCAAAATGCACATTTTACCGATTTAAAAAAATTGACATTTACAGGAGCAAATAGGGTTTACATGCTGGCCTGAATTCACATAAATGTCTCGCTGGCCAAGGTTTTAATGGGCGCCTGCGCAAGCTGCACAGTATTCTTTTATTAAAACCCAAAAACTGAAAGGGGTGGAGAGCCGGAGAGAGTGAGTCGAGGGGATCTGTGTTCCCTTCAAAACTCAAACGTGGCAGAGGGATTAATATCCCCGGCAACATAAGCAGCTCCAGAAGCCGGGTTTCCTCGGCCCAGATAAATAAACCTCAGCCGACGCGCCGCTGACTAACTGTCAATCAATAGGAGGGCTTCCATGGCAACACTGATAGCATGGACAGTATGTGACAAGCTGGGTAACAATCCCACAATGCAGTATACCCACACACAAGCACACAATGCTGTTTCACACCAGGCTGAGGTACTTAAATTGTGTTAGTAAAGTCAACATGCTTAGGGAATAAAGCATTTCAATCGTTCCCATTATATTTTTTAATTTATCATTCTTCTTTGGACAGTACTTAATAAAAATTCTGAAAAGAAGTATGATAATTTGAAATAGTCACACAACAAGAAATAAACAGTCTGAAATATGCCAATCATGGTGAATCCTACAATTTAACGCATATATTTGTAGCAAACTGTTTTAAATATGTGAAATGTTGACTAGGAAACGATAATAGAATGTTTAATTTGGGCTCAACGGTTTCCCTTAGGAAGAAACACGTGATCACTAACCTTTGAGCATTCGGTTTACATGTGTGCTTAGATGGGCTTTATCATTAAAAGTTCAGGTCAGATCATTTAAGGTTCATGTTCATAAATAATTAAGTCAATTAATGGTTAACAGAATTAAAGACCTTTAATGAAATATTTGATAGTGTCTAATTTGCTTTAATTTTTGTGTATTGATCTTTTGCTGCCTCTCTAAATCTTTTCATGCTGTTGCATACATATCTCTACTCATGGTTCCACAAAATTCATGCAATTGTGCATATTGGGAATTGTTATGGGATATATAGGTGGATAAATATTTAAAATAGTATATGAAGAGAGAAATATTTTAAAATAAGGTTTGTTTTAACATTTTCTTTCCGTAAAAGAACAGTTAAACAAACTGATAAAACAGATAAACTGTCGTAAAGCTCATTGGTACTTTTAAGTGTCAGTGTGGGGACAGTGACCCCCGAGGGTCTCACTGTTTGGTCTGGAACTAAAAGAAGCATTGCCACTGATCTGTAACTGACTGACACAGAGGAGACTGCCCCACATATTGGCTGTTGAAAGCCTGTATCACTGTCCCAATCCAAACGTTCCTACGGGCCATTTTCTATTTACCAGTGTGGAGGTAGAGCTCATCAGAAGCTCTCTGGCTCACTATGAGCTTGATGGAGCAAGCCAGGAGTGAGGCTGGGAGTGCATCCTCACCTCAGGCCTGGAAATAGGTCCTGTTCTGTAGGCTTATGGCCTATAGGGTCCTGGGACTTTCAAATCTACTGGAGTCCACTAGGCCATCTCGCTCAAAGAGTTATGGGTGTGAAAAATATCTTTTTTTAAGGCAATAGCACTTTGCTCCTGGGTAGGGTCTGTGTCTCATTAAGTCTCATTGTTTTTAAAGCTGTCTCTCTCCTTTTCTCCCAGACCCTGCTCTTTCTGGCCCGCTAGCATGTTTTTTTTTATTGTCAACTACACTAAGAGACGGTCCAGGCTGCTCTTTGTCTGAGTTTCGTAGACAGAAAGTGGCAGGAATACAGCCAGCACTCAACGGCGGGGCATGTGGTGTCCTTTTCAGTCAGCTGGCTTGGGGTTTCAATTAGCTCAGGGGCCAGTCAGATTAGGATAATCCCGACAGAGAGAGGCTGATAGATGGAAGGAGGTGAAAAAATGAGGAACTAAGTGTACTGAGAGGAAGGGATGCTGAACCCACTGAAGAGCTTGCTGAACGTGCTGCTAAACGTGCAGCTGAACATGCTGCTGAATGTGCTGAACAGCCAGCTGAACATGCTGAACCTGCTGTTGAACGAGGGACAGTGTAGTTTCGTTTCAGGTTGTGCCTCAAGTCCCTATTATTTTGTTGTTTCGGTTTCCTGCCTTGGAAATTAGCCTTGCAAAGCACATTTATGATTACAATATCGTCACAGAATATCTTGATGTTGACCTTTTTCTTCACACAGCCCATCCTGATAAACATGTTAGTTAAAACCAGATGGGCTGCCGTTCCATTTGTGTCGTGTGTCAGCCCAGAATCCAATGGGGGAGGATCTGCTCTTTTATCAGAACAGTTTCACATTTTCATTGTGGTTATGTTTTCTCTGTGTCATTGTGGTTATGTTTTCTCTTTTTCGTTGTGGTTATGTTTCTTTTGTGTCGTGTAATTAGCTAATGTATGCGGGTGACTTTGCCAGTTTGGTTTCCCTACGCTTTAATCAGGATCTACCTACATATCGGTGTCACTGCCCAATCTGCACCCTCTGCCCGATCTGCTTCCTCTACCTGACCTGCCCCCCCTGCCCAATTTGCGCCCACTGCCCAATCTGCTCCAACTGCCCCATCTGCTCCAACTGCCCCATCTGCCCCCCCTGCCCGATTTGCTCCGACTGCCTTATCTGCTCTCACTGCCCGATCTGCTCCCCCTGCCTTATCTGCTCCCCCTGCCCGATCTGCTCCCCCTGCCTGACCTGCCCGATCTGCTCCCCCTGCCCGATCTGCACCACCACTACCCGACCCAGGTCTTAATGCAGGAATAGATGGTTGCAATTAGCACATGGATTTTACTACTGCTGATGCAACAGAGGGCTAGTAATGGTTTGTTGTAGTATTATGATGCCTGAAGCACTCTTGCGCTCCTGGCAATTGACTCTCAGAAGTCTGTGATCAGAGGTTTGATGCCTGCTGGTTCATGCGCTAGGAGGTATGAGGACCTGTTGGTTCAGGGCCTGGTAGGTTTGAGGACCTGCTGGTTCAGGTCCTGAGAGGTTTGAGGATCTATTGGTTCAGGTGCTGGGAGTGCCCTCATGCCTGTGCCTAGCACAGTACAGAACATGAACTGCTTGACTGGCAAAGAACCTGTTTAAAAAGCCCTGGATAAAGTGTGTCTCATCAAGCAACTAAAAGATGTCCCATCTCTGACTTTGTTTCTGTTTCTTCCAAGGGCACTGTGACTGTTTCAACATCGACACCAAGAACCACAAGGTCATCCCGGGTTCCCAGGAGGCCCAGTTTGGGTACACTGTGCAGCAGCATGAGGCAGGGGGGCAGAAGTGGTAAGAGTCCCCCTCTCCTTCTTCCACAGGGGTGTCACTTAGCTCAGTGCTTCAGGCAGCAGCAGGCAGCAGTCTTATTCTAATGGCACCGTCAGTGGCATTAGTTGTTGACTTCCCCCAATGGAATGTGTTTTTCGTGTGTGTGTGTCTGGAAAAAGTGGACCAAAGGAACTCAGATAGAATGGTTCCATTTCATTAAGAGTCTTCAGCTCTAGGGGAATGCACAATTACGCATGGTTATGCACCGTCTTTTTCACAGCACAGCAGCTTGTACCCGATTCTGAGCCCTTTCTTTGCCCACTTTGATGTGTAAGTTCCATACTGACAGATAATATAGCTCTACTCATCCTTTCCCTGGTTTGCGAATGAAACCTATAGTTGGGCTTGGGGTTAAGGTTAGGGATTGTGGTCCTCTGCTCTAGTTAAGTTAGCTGTTTTCATGTGCTCAGTACCCCTGAGTGTCAGCAGGTAGTTAAGTGAGGTGTGTTCAATCAATCACAAGTTGTCCAAGGAGTGTGGCTTGGTGTGTCAGTGGTTCGGTCCAGTGTGTCGTTCAGTGTATTGGCCTGAGATAATCTTCATAATCGTATCACACATATTCCCTCAGAAACAAACGTACATCGTCCTTCATTCACCCATTCATTCAATCACTTTCTCTACTTACAAACTCCCTCATCCAGTGACTCTCACTCTTCTCTCACTCACTCTTACAGAACTCCTGTTACGCATACATAACATATATACCTATGTGCTCACTAGTACATGCTAATTCAAGGCCCCTTAATTCACCACCCCAAATTCTGTACATTCTCTGACCCTCAATTACTTACAGATGCTCACTTATTCAATGCCACATTCCTAAACTCACTCTTACTCACTTACTCACTCTCAGTTACTTGTTTATTCCCCCACATTGAAACCTCTCTCAGTCTACTCTCCTACACTCAGCCAAACCGACCTATAAATTGTCAGGCAGTTTATTTACTTGCTCACATCCACAACGTCACTACTGAGGTCTCTAAATCGGTTCATTCCTAACTGGCAAACTGGTGATGGAAAATATGCAGCATTTTTTGAGTTTTTTCTCAATGTGTTGCAATGGTTTTAGACAGCATTAAAGGACCACTAAGGGATTATTTTCCCCCTGCAGCTCCTGCCAGTGTCACTATAGAGGATATCAGTTGCCAAATGAGTTTAGGAGCTAGAAGTTGGAGGATTGGAGTACTCAGGGAAAGCTGTTTTTCATGTAGATTCATTACCAGAGCTGGGATTTTTGCTGCTCTGCCCAAAACTCTAATAGCAGAATTGTTTTCATGCTTTGCACCAAACCTTTTTTTTTTTCCATTAAAATTGAATTGGCTTGATTCCAAAAGCAAATTTGGATGGGAAAAAAACCAACAACAACAATAAGTCAGTCTGACAATAGAGCATCGGTCTGCATGCACAGATATCATTCACCAGGACTAAATGGCCCTCACAGTCCAGTGTTTCTACTCAGTTTTGAAGAATCTGCAAAATATTGCTCAATACTTTATATCTTATCTAAATCAGCCGCTCTCCGTTCTCATTGGTTCTGTTCTTCATGGTTCTTTCTTTTTCAGCAACACAGATAGTATACTTTCACCATTGATGATATTCTATCATCAACAGTGACGTCTGGGGGCCCCGATGGCCTCCGACGTAAGAGGGCCCCGATAGCCTTGCCTCTTGCAGATCTAGGTGTTCGGCCAATTTTCTTTTTTGAGATGTTTTGAATGGGCTGCAATGATTCAGAAATGTGCCAAACAGAGAGGGTTGCGAAACGTTTCCACTTTTGAAGTCACAGGTAAACAAGTGGAAAGTTTTACTGTTTGTTACACCCACTGCTCACTAAGGTCCCACTAAGGTCCCAGCTCGGTGCCGATGATCATTGGCTCTTTTAAAAATAATGAGGGTGCACAGGAAGAATGCCTGTTGCGGTACCGTAAATCCAGTCCAGCTTTGGAATTTGTCTTATTTAGCTTCTGTTCCAGCTTCAATTGTAATTGTTTTTCGCAAAGAAGATCGAGAAAATCTGTTTAGTTAAAACTTTTGAACACTTTTGGTCATTATAGCTTTGAAAGAATTAAAGTTTTTCTTTTATTTTAACATCCAATTTACATATTAAGTTTTCAAGTTCATTTGGATCTTAAACTATTGAAGACGTAAATTTAATTTCTTAACTCAACAGGATTTTCCGTTGCGGACAGTCACAGAGCCAGACGAAAGCCCGGCATGAATTCTGACCTTGAGGCCCTACTCCTCACCTCTGCCCCCATGGCCCACAAACAGAAACATGCCCCAGACTAAGCAAAGCCCTGAGATCTGCCCTCTGCCCGTGAACCCCTGAAGGGATTGCATTTTAAGATAAACAGAAAGGTCCAACTGAGAGGCATCCGGAAGTCGTTGAATGCAATAAATAAGAAGAAAATAACAAAGAGATTTGTGAGCACCTAAATGATCTCCTGTCATTCAGCTCATTCCTGCCCTGTTTAATTGCCCTCCCCTGGGGCTGATTAAATGAAGCGTGTTGATGAATCACAGCCCTTTTCACAGCACATCTGTGAAATCACAGAGACTCCAGCATTACCCAGCAAATAGCACTGAGTATAGACCACTGAGCACTGAGCACTGATATTGGAGCACTGGGCACTGATAATGGAGCACTAAGCACAGAAAATGGTGAACTGAACACTGTGAACTTTAATGTAGACTGGTGGTCGCTGTGGTGTGGCGAATGCTAGAGGTGGTGGTCACTGTGGTATGGCAAGGGCTGAACTTTACGGTGGTGGTCACTGCGTTCTGGCGAAGAATCTCTCTATCTTTGCAGTGGGTTTTCTCATCTTTTTGTGGTGGCTAGCTGCTAAAGTAACTTCCAGACATGCGTCATTTGCATTGTGAACGATATGGATCCACTGGACTCCTTCCAGTTCCAGGTCAACCCTGCTGCTGATCTGTCTCTGGTGTCCTGTGAGGTTCCTGTTAAAAAGAAGAAAGGAAGAATACTCAGCCCCCACCACAGATGCAGTACTGAAAACGTCTGTTAAGGCTCCTTTTTTTACATCCTGATGACCTCACTTCCTGGCTTTTCAGCTCTTCAGGTCCATGTGAGAAACAGACAGTCTTCCCCATCCCTGACAGGATATTTAATTGTATTTTCCTCTCCTCTCTGTGCATTCCAACCAGTGTGACTGATATGGCCAGACGAGTCCCTTGGTGAAATTCCTTTCATTTTCCTCTCCTTGCTATTTTCTCCTCACCTGGGGTTAATAGACACACACAGCTGAGAAGGACACACACGGCAGAGATTGATGTCTGCTCACCTGCGGTTAACAGACACACACAGCGGAAATGGACACACACAGCGGAGATGTCAGCTCACCTAGGGTTAATAGACAAACACAGCTGGGACGGACACACACAGCTGAGACAGATATACACAGCTGAGATGTCTGCTCACTCTCTCTCTTGTGTTCCCAGGTTGCTGGTTGGCGCTCCTTTAGAAACCACCGGACAGCACCAGACTGGTGATGTGTACAAATGTTCCCTGGAAAACCTGTCTAACACCAGCTGCACCAAGCTCAACCTGGGTACATTGTATTTATATGCAATTTATAAATATATACTTAAATATATTTGTTTAGCAGCTGCTATTATTCAAAGCAGTTCACAGCACCAAGAAGGGAAAATGAATTTAAATGGGAAAAAAAATAGAACTGATCAGTAGCATTCCTGATTTAATGAATACCATTGACTTTGGCCCTAAGTTTGGTCAACACTAACCTCTTCACTTGCAAAAACCTTGGAAACCTGCATTTAACTATCTGTGCTATCTTTCAGGCCCAGAACTTTTTCGGTTTCAGGGAGACTTGACCTTAATGTAAAAAAAACAATTTCTGTTGTTTTTAATGCCATAATATCACTGGTTCTTCTTTGGGCCAAACTTTCTCGCCCCCAGGACGGGTGTCCCTGACCAATGTGTCGGAGCGTAAGGACAAAATGAGGCTTGGGATGACGCTGGTTTCCAACCCACTGGACAACAGCTTTGTGGTAAGTGTGGTAACCCTGCTGCCATGCCATGATTTTTGTGTGTCTGTGAATGACTATGAATTTCTGTCTGTGTGCTCGTGAATGACTATGAGTGAGTGTCTGTGTTTGTGAATGACTGCATAGGAGTGTCTTTGTGTTTGTGAATGACAGTGTGGAAGTGTCTGTGTGTTTGTGAATGACTGTGTGGGAGAGTTTGTGCGTTTTTGTGTGTGTGTGTAGCTTCAATGACTGTTTTTGAATTAATCGTAATATGTATGTATGTGCATGTGCTTGTGTGGGTGTGCACGTGTGTGTTTTGTGTATATGTAATGTGTGTCTGTGCCTCTGTCTGTATAAGTTATGTATGGTGTGTGTGTATCTGTAATGAGTTTAAGCACCTCTGTGTTACAGACCTGTGGTCCACTGTGGTCCTATGAGTGTGGCAGCTCCTACTACAGCACGGGTATCTGCTCCAAAGTCAATGCGGGATTCAAATTCACTCGCACAATCGCTCCTGCCTTCCAGAGTGAGTCCTACTTGTGCTGTTGTGTTAAATCCTCTGAATTCTAAAGCTTTCCATTTGTTTGAATTGTATTAAACTTTTATATTAGAAATAGAACCACTCTGGTATGGAGGTTTTGAGGAGGTGGAGTACCCCACAATTCTCATGTTGTTTGTCAAAGGGTGTGAGACCTACATGGACATTGTGATTGTTCTGGATGGATCCAACTCTATCTACCCATGGTACGAGGTTCAGGACTTCCTCATCAACATCTTGCAGAAGTTTCACATCAGGCCGGGCCAAATACAGGTGTGTTTGGTTTGGGATTCATAGTGGGGATTGTGTGTACACGTGTACATACTTGCATGAGTGGGTGAGTGTGAGTGTGTATGTGGATGCATTTGCACGTATGTGTGAGGGTGTCTGTATCAGTGCCTTGGCTGCCATGTGCTCCAGCATGTCAGTGCCTTGGCTGCCATGTGCTCCAGCGTGTCAGTGTCTTGGCTACCGTGTGCTCCAGTGTGTCAGTAACCTGGCTGCCATGTGCTCCAGCGTGTCAGTGCCTTGGCTGCCATGTGCTCCAGCATGTCAGTGCCCTGGCTGCCATGTGCTCCAGCATGTCAGTGTCTTGGCTGCCATGTGCTCCAGTATGCCAGTGAAACATCTGATTGGCCGGGGCTCCTTAGGTGGGCGTGGTGCAGTACGGGGAGAAAGTAGTCCATGAGTTCCACCTGAACGACTACCGCTCTGTGGAAGAAGTGGTGAAAGCAGCGCGAAACATTGACCAGCGCGGAGGGGAGGAAACACGGACGGCCCTGGGTATCAATGTGGCACGGTTGGTCTGCCCCACCTCAAGCGACGTAGATATGCTCGGCTTTGACCATCTTTACAGTTTACTCATTCTTATCAAAGAGCCCTCTCAATATGCTACATCTTTACAGTTTACTCACCTTGCAGTGTCTCAGCTTTATCAAAGACTATACACTGGCTTTACACTGGCTTTACACAGGTCACAGGCGTTTAAGAGAGGAGGTCGCCGGGGTGCCAAGAAGGTGATGATCGTTATTACGGACGGAGAGTCACATGATAGCCCGGACCTGCAGAGGGTCATTGAGGCCAGCGAAAAGGATGAAATCACCCGCTACGCCATTGCTGTGGGTCTCTCTCTCTCTCTCTCTCTCTCTCTCTCTCTCTGTATCGGTGTGATTCACTTCGCCTGTCAGTGGTCATAATGTTATGGCTGATCGGTGTGTATATATATATATATATATATATATGTGTGTGTGTGTGTGTGTGTGCTGTAATGCTGCTATGTGTTCTCTCTGTGCTGTAATACTGCTGTGTCCTTTGTTTGTGCTGTAATTCTGTTGAGTGCTCTCTCTGTGCTATAATGGGCATTTATACATGGTAAAAAGAAAAAAAAGAAAAACTTTAATTACTTTTAATTGTCATTAATTTACTTTAAAAAGCAAGTTTATAAAAATGTTTGTAGTACAAAAAAAAAAGACACTGCAGTCATGACCCATCCAGTACCAGGATGTGGCTGAGGGGTCCTGCCATCCTGCTGCTCAGGCGCTTAAACCTGATGGATCATTGAGTGGCCATACTGATTTGGAGGTGGTTTAAGTTTAGGCCCTCTGTGGCACCCCCAGGTGCTGGGATATTACAATCGCCGTGGCATCAATCCTGAGGCCTTCTTAAAGGAAATCAAGTACATCGCCAGCGACCCGGATGACAAGTACTTCTTCAATGTGACGGATGAGTCGGCACTGAAGGACATCGTGGACGCACTGGGTGAAAGGATCTTCAGCCTGGAAGGTAATGAGTTATACTGCAGCAGTAGTTAGTTGGGTTCGACTGGTTAGACTGATTGGGGTTTAACTTTGGTTAGACTAGTACTGATTGTGGTTTTACTATGGTGACTGTGGTTAGACTGTGGTACTGATTGTGGTCTGAATGTGGTTAGACTGTGGTACTGTTTGTGGATTGGCTGTGGTTAATCTGTAGATTGAGAGTGGTATCTCATGGTTCTGTGGTGTGACGAAACTTCCCCTTTGTGTGTCTCCAGGGACAAATAAGAACGAGACGGCCTTTGGGCTCCAGATGTCTCAAGCTGGTTTCTCCTCTCATATCGTGGAGGTGAGTTTCAACACCGGTCTGCTCTGCCGAGTTTCCATCTCTTCTCCCTAACATTCTCCTCCCCCAGAGAACTTCAAGGTGCTGAGATTATCTTGATTGATGATTCCTCTTTCCCTCCCTATTTGTCAAGATTGACAGGTTTTTTTCCAGTTCCGTTTCCAATCACCTGAATATTTAAAAACTTTTAGTTTTTCAGTGACATAAATCACTGAGGCTAAAGAGGGAGGCTGTCAAAGAGAGAACTGTTTTTTTTCCTCTAGTATGTTTAAATGCACGCATAGTCTCTGTGGGACTGTTGATTAGCCTCATCTTGGTAGGACTGTTGACTATTTGACTGTAGATTATTCACAAAACAAGTGCATGAGTTTGGACCTCAAAAGTTGGACTCCAGGGCTCCATGGAATTTCTGACCTGGTTAACGCTCCTAGTAGTGTTAATGATGTGTTAGCAGCGCAGTGATCACAGCTATCTGTACATTCAGTTTTCTATTTCTGCACTGCACTTTTTAAAATGTCAGCATAACTGGCACGTTTGTGGACGAGGATGTCCAAAAAGATATACCAAATGTGTCCTTAAAGCTAAAGATAAGTCAGATAAGTTGTACTTGACAAGGTGTGACAAGTGTGACAATGTTAGTGTGGGATTTTGGCTTCATTCCCCCTCTGCACATGCTGGTGTTCTATCTAAGTTAAGATCCTAGATGTCCGCAATGGTTACGCCAACTTTTGGGAACAGTTCTGTGCTCTGTGTCTCAGCAACTAGTTTTTCCTCTCTGAGTTTCCGTCTTGCTTCTCTTGTCTGGAATGGCTGCTGATGCAATGCCTCCCAAATTTCAGTTCCACTACACAATCCAAGCACAACCTGCCCAGGGGAGCAATACAGATCACCCTGGGCGGGTAAATAAAATTCAAATGGTAACCGGGCCGGCTGGAAACTTCATACTTCAGATTTTGGAATTCCAGGGACAGCACTTGCTCAACAAAAGCAATTTGAGTGTGGAGAGACGGCTCTGGGAAAGTCTTTCAGATGGGGAAAGAAGCAATCCCAAAAACACAGATGGCTTTGTTGAGTGCTGCCTGCCTGCCTGCCTGCATCGCACAAAACCAGTTTGAGTGTTCCTGAATGGACCTGAGTGGTCCTAACTGACCTGAGAGGTCCTGAGCGGTCCTGAATGGACCTGAGTGGTCCTAACGGTCCTGAATGCCTTTAGCTTTCAAAATGTTCATCCTGAGGGTTCTTAAGCAATGCCAACCAGTGATGTGGTGCCCTGTCTGTCTCATCTCATTACCGCACCAGAGGGCAAAACATTGGCATAGGTAACACAAAGCGTGAGCCCTAATGATTCTGGTTAGTGAGAGAGGAGGAAAAGGCACTAACAAGTATTCACTGCTGGATGCTTTTCATTGTGAACTCACTTATGTCTACAGCCTATGAGCACACAATTGGCTGAAATATCCAAGCTCTGGGCCATCATAATTCAGTACTGGCTGAGCGCCAACAAGCCATTTTCGTTGGTCAACACTTGTTTTAGCAAATGCTTATGACCGCAACGGGGTCTCCCCCTCACTCCAGTGCAATTAAAAAAGTGTTTGCATATTTTTTATGATTAAGGAGAAATAGGGGTTTGTTTGCATGCTTACAGTAGAAGTGTTGAGGAAGCAGCACTGGAGTTGATTAGACATCCTGGCAGAAAAAAACATCTGGCTCTCTCATGCAGGATTGTGCACACAGTGGACAGTGTCCTAAAATACAAGGCCAAAGAAGTAGGTTTTCACCTACAGCTGAGAGTGTCGATGCTCTGGAGGTGATTGTAGTTGGTTGCCATGGAAGCCATGCACTTCCAAACATCTGTGCCTCTTCTATAGCAGGTTAAGTCATTGGAAAAGCCTGTTTTCCACAGTGGGGTATCCATTGGGCTGTTTTTATTTTATGTTCAGTGGAGCAGAAACCAATTTTTGATGGGATTTAGCAATTGCAGTATGTCCCCATTTGAAAGCACTGTAGAAATATGGACCACAGATTTGAAGTTTGGCAGTCTTTCTGCAAATTTCCTTGCACGTAGTCCTCTATTACTTCTGTTTCCATGGTGTCATCATGGACCACAAAGCTTCATTGGCCTTTATTCAGAGGTGAGATATTGTGAACTTTTAACTCCTTTATTGTGTATGTGTGTGTGTGTGTGTGTGTGTATGTTTCTGAGTGTGTGTGTGTGTGTGTGTATGTATGAGTGTTTCTGTGTAAGTCTGGGCATCTTTATTATGCCTATATTGCCATGAGGTGGATGTGTTTAGGAAAATCCACAAAGCCATTTTTATTATCCATTAAAATGTCCCTTAGGCTTTAAAAGTAATTTGAAGCAAAACATTAAAAAAATTAAACATGTTGAAAGGATTAAAGTTTTTATTAATTTATTTTTCTTTCTTTTATTAGCCATCAGCAGAAAAATATAAAAGAGAAAATAATTCCGGGGAATTTAAAGATGTCTTTTTCCTAATGAAAATTGTAACACAGTATGTGATCAGGAATGTCACGCACAGGACATCATGTATGGCACTATCAGTGACAGCCAGTCAGTCTGTGTCCTTCCCTGCAGGATGGGGTCTTGGTAGGTGCAGTCGGGGCCTATGATTGGATGGGTGCGGTTCTGAAGGAGACTCGTCATGGGAAGATCATCCCACCCAAAACATCCTACCTGGAGGAGTTCCCAGAAGAGCTCAAGAATCATGGAGCGTACCTGGGTGAGTGAGACACTTCCTCAACTCATTAATCTGCCAGGGTCTGCCACAGTTGTGATGTATCACATTATTTCAAGCACACGTTTAAAGTGATATATTAGAAAATGTTGAATATGTGTCATAAACAAATGTAAATAAACATAATTTTGTGCCTGTGGAGATCCTAAAACCTCTCCCTCTTTGTCATGGCTGGAGCACCTGCCTGACAGCCAATAGCGATGTCATTTCTCTGCATGCTACAACACATGCGACTCCGCCTGGCAGGCCTGTTGCTTTTATGGGCATACTCAGTTTACTCTGCTCTGGCTTTGGTTTTATTATAATGACATCATTGTCTCTTATTAACTTTTTTCTGTGAGCTGTTGTACAGAGGGAAAGGTCAATGCGTCGTAGCTACTCACTAAGTTGAATTTCCTATGATAGCTACTCCCCATGCTAGAGCCTTGGAGAAGGAGCTGAGTTGGAATGGTGGGACACTGAGGCAAATATATTACACCCTGCTACCTCTGGGCCAGGCTGATGTGGGTGTGTCTCTGCTCACAGGTTACACAGTCACCTCAGTAGTGTCTGCAATGAACGGTCAGCTTTATGTTGCTGGAGCGCCACGTTTCAACCACACGGGCAAGGTCATCATCTTTACCCTGAACAACAGTGGCAACCTCACGATACTGCATTCTCTCAAGGGACAGCAGGTACTGCACACACCTATGCTCACATGCGCATGCACACACATTTTAACTTGGGCTCAGACAAGCGCAGATAGTATATGGTGTGAGTGCCCTGGTTTGTTTATTTCAGTGTGTTTTTGGAAGCTGAACTTAATTCTCAGAAAAGCTTAATTCACTCCAAATACCATAAAACAATTGTCTTTCAAAGTCTTCATTAAGGGCAGTTTGTTCATGGTTACCCCGTACGTGCCCATTGGTCAGTGTATGTTAGATAGGACACTATAAAACAACAGCAGCCATCAGAATGGAAGACCCTTTACTGTTCCATGAAATGACAAGGCTGGGAGTACTCTGCTTGTGGGAATAACCTGTGGGAAATTTTGGCTCACAAACTGTGCAAAGCCATAAAAGTGAGCGCATGAGCGCTCACCAGCGCATCTCAAACTGCCCCCAGTGCACCAGAAGTCTATAGATAGAGAAAACAAAACAACAGCCGTTTGGGGGAAGGGTAAAAAAAATAATTGGTAACTTATCACTTCAGGTAATGCTGTCTTCACTCAAGCTGTGTATGTGGAGCAAAAATTTTAGAGTATCCATCTGTTTTCCCTTGAGCTAGATAGACTAGAGCATGTTTGCCCATGTTCTATCTCTGTAACCAACCTTGATTGACAGGCGTCTCAATGAATCATATATTTGCGGCACGGTCCCATCACCGTTTGGCCAGGTCCCATTGCAAGTGGAATAACCGGGTTATTGTTACCACGTAACATGATGTGTGTGTGCAGGAGAGGTGCGTGGCACTGATGTACTGAACGAGGTCTTTCTGGCAGATTGGCTCCTATTTTGGCAGTGAAATCGCGCCGCTGGACATCGAGGAGGACGGGATCACAAACTACCTCCTGGTGGCAGCCCCCATGTTTTTCAGTGGTGGCTGGGAGAAAGGCCAGGTTAACATCTACAGGGTGACAGAGCAGGTGAGCTACAGGGTGACACAGCAGATGAGCTACAGAATGAACATTATTCATTTACAGGCATTTCAAATTTGCTTCTTCTTAACTTTGGCAGGAGGAGGCTTTGCTTGGTTTGTATTAATGGAGTTGTTTATTTCTGGTTTATTTAGCCAGAAATATTCTGGTATATTTTAAACTTTAAAAAATAATTTCAAGAGACAATCCAGTAATCAAGTGAAAATTAAATGGTGAAACAGATGAACAGGGTGAATTTATTTTTCACACTTAGGATATTAAATATGTTACTTAAAAATTACCTCCAAATCCGACCAGCATTTCTCTTGCAGAAAGTATGAATGGTTTCAAAATGCTTAATGGCAAATGCTCCCTCTGAACAGTTAGAAGCCATATTTACATTTCACACAATCCCCAAAAAAGATCATCTTTATGTTGTCAAAGCTTTCATTTGGGATCTCTCCTGGGAGAAGGAAAATCTGTTAATGGAGTCTGAATAATGAGTTTAGAATGAGAACAGATACAACTGAGCAGTTGTTGGGGTTCTGGTCAGATATACCATTGGAATATTCTCCACAGTCTGATTTTTGAAGAACTTCATATAAGTGCGTTTGTGTGTGTGTGTTTATAAATGTCATCTCTGTCGTGTTCTCCTCAGGGTAGTTTTGTCCTGGAGGGGGCGCTAGACATTACAGATAGGGGGCAGAACTCCCGCTTTGGTTCAGCACTTGCCCCTGTCCCAGACCTCAATGGTGATGACTACAGTGAGCTAGTGGTGGGTGCACCTCTAGAAGACAACCACCAGGGGGCAATCTACATTTTCTATGGGCATCACAATGGCATAGAGCGGAAGTACAAACAGGTATTTCACATGGCTGACACCAGCATTTTTGTGGAATGAATGATACAGAACTTGATTCAGTTCATCAGCCATACAACATACAACTCTCTCTCTCTCTCTCTCTCTCTCTCTCTCTCTCTCTCTCTCTCTCTCTCTCTCTCTCTCTCTCTCTCTCTCTCACAGAGGATTAGTGCCACAGAGCTTTCTTTTGGCCTGCGGTACTTTGGCCTCAGTATTCATGGGAGGATAGATCTGAATGAGGATGGGCTGGTGGATCTGGCAGTGGGCTCTCTGGGTGCAGCAGTACTCCTCTGGTTTGTGATCTCTACCTTTACTTTTGACATGCCCACACATAAAATCTCACTGATTTCCTTGGACCTCCACCGCAAAAGACCTCACACACTGCCTTACTTACTTTCAACCTCCACATCCTCACACACAAAACCTCACTCACCTCCGCATACCACATCCTCACACTTCAGCTGACTACACTTCAGCTTGATTAAAACTTGTTCGCCTCTTACTTCTCTCTTTGACCATTGACAGTAGAACTTTCAAAACCCAAACTTCCAGGCCCGATCTGACATATTTTCCAAAGTTTCACATTTCGCACTAGTGTGTTGAGGAATATTGGTGTATTGTAATCTAGTAAATTGCATAAACCCTGCTAATATAATAATAATATTATATAATATATCTGTCTGTCCATCCACAGGTCTAGCAGTGTTGTTCGTATCTTTGTCAATGTTCGATTTGAGCCCACAAAGATCAATGTGTTTAACAAAGACTGCCGCAGAGGAGGCAAAGAGGTCACCTGCATGTCTGCCATCGTGTGTCTGAATGCCACAGCCAGGACGCCCATACCCCCGCTCCAGGAAGTGGGTGAGCTACTGAGTTCAATTTATCAGAAGAGGGTTGACGATGCGATACCTTAGAGCATCCATCAGCGAACAGATGTTTAGCTCAAGTAGGGAGAAAAAAAGTATTGAACCTGGAAAATTACTTTCATTTAAGAACTATGTTATTCTTCCGGGAGGTGCGAGGGTCTATATATCCAAAACAAAGCCTTGTGACAAGATTCTTGTTGGACTGATTCCAAAGCCTGAGATTGGGAAAACTCTGACCCTTTTTTCAAACAGGAGAGGTTCTCTTTGGCCATTTGAATACATCACAGTCCTGCTGCAGATATCCTTGGTTAGAGACAGAAGGATAGCGAGGTGTCTGTAGGTCCCATCAACATCCCAGGTCACTTACCTGAGATACTTTTCTGCATGGCTATCTTTCTGTCTACGCCAAACCCACCTCTGGTGTTTGTTTCCAAAAAGCTCTATTTTGGTCTCATCTGACCATAGAACATGGTCCCGTTGAAAGTTGCAGTAACATTGAGCAAACTGTTGGCGCTTGAGTTCGTTGTTTGATGACAGCAAAAGCTTTTTTTATGGCAACCCTCCCAAACAACTTGTGATAATGCAGGTGGCGTCTGATCGTAGTTTTGGAGTCCCCACTAACTTCTGCAATTCTCCATCTGTGATCCTTGTAGATTCTTTGGCCACTCAAACCATACTGGGATATTTTCTTGTAGCCAATTCCTGATTTGTGCAACTCAACAACCCTTTGTCGCACATCATTGCTGTATTCTCAGGTTTTTCCCATAGTGATGGATGACTTGCATTGGGAATTTGGCCTGTGGGCCCCCTGATATATATACGCCAGTGAAACAGTGTTCCTAATGATTCAGGTGAAAATTAAATATGAATGGTAATACACTTCAGCTAGATGTTACTCATAAGAATTTCTAGGGGTGCCAATAATTGTGGCACACATGTTTTGGAAAAAAATATTTAAATTATATAAATTATTTATTTCATTTTTTTCCCCCACAAATTTTACTTTAATTAATGTTTCGATTTTTGTTGATGTTTGGATTAAAGGTCGAGAGGATTAACAATAAAGAGATTTTTTTCATGGCCCGTTTTGCTCATATTTACCGAGAGTGCCAATATTGGTGTAGGGCACTGTAATTACTGTGGAACTGGAGTCAGGTCATGCTTCTTGGGGCCAGACATGGAAGCCCAGGGTCTACTGGAGATCAATATGGTTTCTAGGTGCTTTGTTGTGGACCATCTGTTTACCATTTTATTCTGATTGAAAACCTTGAATCCCCACAGCCTAAGCTGTTACCTCCTACCCTCTTCTTCTTGTGTGTCAACTAGAAAACCTGCATTGGAAAATTAAAGAAGAACAGTTTTTCTTATTTTGCTTATAATTTAGAGGAACTTTCTGTGAGATGAGCCACAACTGTACAAAGCGACATGTTATTGTAAGTTATAAATAACTGTATCATGGATACGGAAAAATTCAGTGTTGGCTCTGTATGTTTGGTACATACTAATTGTGCTGTTTTGCCCACATAGTGGTGCATTTAACATTCATTCTTGTTGGCTGCCTGATGTTGATTCGGAGGGAAGTGTATTGTAACACGACAAAGGTCACAGTTAAACAACCATGGATGCTCACCTTTAATTACATATTTTAATGCAATTAAACTAATAATAAAAAGGATTTCCCAGGACTTTAGATCGGTTTACTTCCTGAAGAATGTTCATTATAGGTATCAATAGTTCAGGTTTTCATATAAAGTTAAATTCTAGTTCTCAATAATTGGGAAAATGGACTGAAAACCACATTAGCCAGTTCATGCTCAGAAAGTGGAGATTAGTGCCATCTACAGTTCAAGTTAATAATCCTTGGAAATTATTAATTTTTTGCGGTTTCGTAAAAAGGTACTTTGTACATGTAATTTAATAAACATTTCAAATTCTACTTTAGGGGCCAGAATTTTCTACAAAAAATCATAAAATACATTATTATTTCTACAATAAAATATTCTCCTAGTCTGATTCAGAACATAATAAAGATGTCTCCCTACGGATACCTCTGCATATGAGCTGGGAAATGACTCTAGAATGACTTCTGAATGAATCATTAATTGGCTCTGGCCACATTGATTGGCTGCTTTGTATTTGTATTCTACTTAAAAAATTTTCAATTCTCCATTCTCCAACACTCAACACTGAAGTAAAAGCAGAGAGGAAGAGATAAACATGTGATCGGACTTCAGCAATCAGGCTTCCTCTGGTAAGCACGCAGCAGTGACAGCACTCGGACTTGAGCGATTGGGTTTCCTCTGGTAATTACACAACATAGACAGATATCGGGATTCAGCGATCGAGATTCAGCGATCGGACTTCAGCTATCCGGCTTCAGCGATCCGGCTTCCTCTGTTAAACACACAAAAATGTCAGCGATCATGCTTCAGCGATTGGGATTCAGTGATCGGACTTCCTCTTGGAAATACGCAGCAGTGACAGCGATCAGGCTTCAGCGATCAAACTTCAGGGGTCAGGATTAAGCGATAGAACTTTAGCGATCAGGCTGGAGCGATCGGGTTTCAGCGGTCAGGTTTCCTCTGGTAAACATACAGCAGTGACAGTGATCGGGCTTCAGCAATCGGGATTCAGTGATTGGACTTCTGCGATCAGAGGACAGCAATCAGCCTTCCTCTGGTAAACACACAGTAATGTCAGTGATTGGGCTTTAGTGATCTAGCTTCCTCTGGTAAATAGCAGTGGCAGAAGACCTCTACTCCACAATTATCTCCACAATAATTCCACTGTAAGAAATTCTTCCCTAAGCCTATGTTTTGTTCCCCATCACATTTCTTTACAGGACTGTGGCATTACCCATCAATTTTAACTGCATAGGAGAATATTATTATTGGGATATTTGTGTTGCTGGTGCCACTGCCTGGCGCGGTTTTCTGAGGCGACCCTTTCTCCCTCTCGCCCTTCAGCTGCGAGGTACAGTGCATTTATTGACGAGCGTCGCTACATCCCCAGGGCGGTGCTGGATGACAACGACAGACAGCAGCCCAGAAACCTCACCCTGATGCTTGGGGAGGAGGCCTGTGAGCATGTCTACTTCCACGTGATGGTGAGTTGAGGCTTGGTGGTGCTGCCTAATCTACAGAAGTATCAAGAACACCCTGTATCAGTAAACTTAGTCTTCTGCTGTGGAAAATATCTTCAGGAATACTTTCCAGATAAATGCTTGACAGAGATGATTGTTGAACAACTTTGGGACATTCTGGCACATTGATTATAGCAGATCACTGCATCTTAATTAGCTTCTTGATCTGTCACGCCACCTGTGTCATCTTTTATTGTGAATGACAAACAGGCCCCTGTGCTAACAATTCCAGGAGACACCGGATTACGTGCGACCCATAGTGTTTATGGTGGAAGTGGGGCTGCAGAGACTAGACCAGGGGCCCGTGCTGGATGACAGCTGGCCCACATCTTTAAGGACAGAGGTGAGGGGTCCCACATAATCAAGGAAAAGCAAGTCTCCTCCACAATCAAGGAAAAGCAAGCAATTTCCCTCTACTGTCCTTGCTGTCCTTTAAAGTGTTTCCATCAAACAAGGGCTTGTAAGTTACTGTGGTTTACAGTGTTACCATCGGACAAAGGTGTGTCAGTTACTGTGGCTTACAGTGTCCCTTTCAGATAAGGGCATGTCAGTTACTGTGGCTGTAACTTAAATTTTATAAAGTCAGGAGGATTCCTCTACAGTGATGTACTTCTCAGTTTGGTCCACATGCTGCTGTTCTTGGAAGTGAGTAGGTGCTCACTGTGAAAGCCTCTCTCCCTAGCTGCCCTTCTGGAATGGATGTGAAGAGGATGAGCGCTGTATGCCAGATCTTGTCCTGTACAGCCACTCTGACCTGCTGCACCACAGGTGAGCCTGCCCAGTCACTGCACCGCAGGTGAGCCTGCCCATACACCGCACCACAGGTGAGCCTGCCCAGTCACTACGCCACAGGTGAGCCTGCCCATTCACTACACTGCAGGTGAGCCTGCCCAGTCACTGCACCTCAGGTGAGACTGACCAGTCACTGCACCACAGGTGAGCCTGCCCAGTCACTGCACTGCAGGTGAGACTGCACAGTCACTGCATACACAGACACACACACACACACATGCACAAACAGACACATACATGCACACATAGACACAAACATGCACAGGCAAGCACACAATCATGTATAATCACAGCAAGTACACTCAGTCAAAAAGAAGAAAATTATTAACCTCTCTGAGCTAGTAGTCCTCTAAATTACAACCCTGCTAGTAGTTGGTTTTAAAATCTATTACATAAATTCATAAATTTATGATATAAGTCATTTGCAGTGCAAATGAGAAGGTCTTGATAACTATCCCTTGCCCCACTCTGCAGGCAGTTCTGTGGGCAGGCGCTGGCCTCTGGGGGAGACTTCTGCGACCACAATGGGGCAGTGGGGGGGTCGGAGAGAGTGGTAGAGGGGTCTAGACGGAGGATGGCGGTGGAAGCGCGCCTGGAGAACCGCGGGGAGAATGCTTACAACACCCGTCTTAACATATTGCACACCCCCAACCTGCTCTTCTCCAGCCTCATTGTAAAGGTGCGTTAGTATCTCTTCTTGCATGGACCTGCAAAATGTATACACTATTTTCCTTTTACACTCCTTTTACACCTTTTACAAATGCCACATAATACTACCAGGTTACACTCTTACAAACACCGCATAATACTTTTTTTGGATCACTATAAATTGCTAATGAGCATTTGTAACAGAAATTGGAGTTTAATATTTGCCCTCTGGCTAAAGGAGATTCTGCATTTAACCCCTCACCCCCTTTGCAGGACCACTCCGACATCCAGATAGAATGCCCCACTGAGGACAGGCAGAGACCCGAGAGGTCCTGTAATGTCAGCGCGCCTTTCATGAGGTCACAAACTCAGGTGAGACAGAGGGGTCTCTCCACGACAACCCCCATCCGAATGATACAGGTCTGTTATTCTGTGTATTTTAATTTTTTTTCTGTTTGGTAGTGAGGCCTACATTTCTAGCCACCAATGCCTCTTAAATCCCAAAACTTCTACATTCTTAACTCTGCCCCAAGGCTCTGGTAGACATTAGTTATTTTTTATTGACCAGTGAGATACTGTTATTTAACAACATCACGGCACAGAGGGAGAGAAGCACAGAAGGCTTAAAATGAGTGCCCCCAGGCAAAATTGGAGAGCACAGATGTAAAGGATGAGTGTGTGGTTTGTGGGGTAAGGGAGCAGGCTCTGGTTGACAGCGTATTGACATGACAGTGGGATTGTTAATGTTGCGGTACCTGACAGCTAGATTTGGGGCCCACAACCATTGACACACAAACTAGTGGTTCTTTTAACAGAGCAAACACTAAAACACTCAAGTATGGTACATTGTTCAGAGTTACATCTGGCAACTGGCCTACATCCTGCTGAGGGACATCATGGGGTCCAGAATTCTAAGAATCTGGGAGACCACAAGAATTCGCTATTCATTCACTGATCCAGAATCAACTCCAAAAGAGAAAAAATGTCGCTGTGACCCACATAAGAAAGTGGGCTACTTGTGAGTCAGTGGTTTAAAATGATGTGGGACTAGGTGGTTAAATGAGGTAAGCTGGGTGAGCAGGTAAGGGTTAGACTATTTGGTTAAGTGAGGTAAGCCGGGTGGCTGGGTTAGGGTTAGATAGCTCGGCCGTTGAAGGCTGAAATATATGAAATAGCTTGGAGATATTTAAAGTTGTCACTTTATTTGAATACATATTTCATATTCTATGGTGGGCAAGTGACCCATGTGAAGGGGTGTTCCAGTCAGGTGTCAGTGATGTTGAGTTGTGTCGCTGCTGTGTCTGTATGTGGGCCATACTAAGGTGTGTGATATTAATGCAGTAATGATAACTCTAATTACCTGCTTAAAGTGTATGATATTATTGCAGTAATAACTTTATTTACCTGTCTAAAGTGAGTGAAATTATTGCTGTAATGATAATTCTATTTACCTACCTAAAGTGTGTGATATTATTGAAGTAATAATAACTCTATTTACCTGCTGCAGGTGTCTTTTCGCCTGGAGTTTGAGTTCAGCCATTCTGTGTTCCAAGACAATGTGCAGGTCATCCTGGAAGCCAGCAGGTGAGATTACCATGAGGTCTGAAAACAACTTATCACAAGTATTCAGGATGACCTAAATTCAAGGCGAAAGCTCTAGAACATCACCTGAGACACATCATGACACCAAGGTGGAGGTGTACGCTAACAGAAATATGCTGTTTGTCCACCCCCACCTTCCTGTCAGTGCTCCTTTAAAATATGTTTGTACTCTGCAGTGCTGGAGAGGAAATAACCATGGAAGACAACTCCCATGACATATTTCATCAGTTGAAATATGAAGCTGACCTCATTTTCACAAGGTTATTTTAACTTTGCATCTATCTTGAATAGTATCTTGAACATTTACATCTTCCCTCACTAAGGAAGCACCCTCAGTTCCTGTTTGCTTTCTCCAATTATCTAGGAATTCTGACCCGTCACGTTTAGAGATTAAAGCCGACCGGTCCCTGGACATACCGGGCAGCCCTGGACCACTTTTCAACTTCACCTTCCAGGTGAGTGGGGCCTGCCCCAGCACTTTCTTAACTCTCCTTTTGTATTCAAAAAGGGTTTACACCCTTAGTGTTTGCAGAGAAGTTTGTTCTCAAAAAAAAAAAAAAAATCTCATGTACGTGAGTATTCACAGCCTTTGCTCAATACTTTTTTGAAGCACCTTTGTCTTTTTGAGTATGATGTTACAAGCTTGGCACCCCTATTTTTGGGCAGTTTCTCCCATTCTTCTTTGCAGGACCTCTCAAGCTCCATCAGGTTGGATGGGGAGCGTCGGTGCACAGCCATTTTCAGATCTCTCCAGAGATGTTCAATCGGGTTCAAGTCTGGGCTCTGGCTGGGTCACTCAAGGACATTCACAGAGTTGTCCCGTAGCCACTCCTTTTTTATCTTAGCTGTGTGCTTAGGGTCGTTGTCCTGTTGGAAGATGAACCTTCGCCCCAGTTTGAGGTCCAGAGCACTCTGGAGCAGGTTTTCATCAAGGATGTCTCTGTACATTGCTGCATATATCTTTCTCTCGATCCTGACTAGTCTCCCAGTTCCTGCCGCTGAAAAACATCCCCACAGCATGATGCTGCCACCACCATGCTTCACTTTTGGGATGGTATTAGCCAGGTGATGAGCGGTGCCTGGTTTCCTCCAGACATGACGTTTTCCATTCAGGCCTAATAGTTCAATCTGTGTTTCATCAGACCAGATAATTGTGTTTCTCATCGTCTGAGAGTCCTTCAGGTGCCTTTTGGCAAACTCCAGGCGGGCTGCCATGTGCCTTTTACTGAGGGGTGGCTTCCATCGGGCCACTCTACCATACATGCCTGATTGGTGGAGTGCTGCAGAGACGGTTGTCCTTCTGGACGGTTCTCCTCTCTCCACAGAGAAATGCTGGAGCTCTGTCAGAATGACCATCGGGTTCTTGGTCGCCTCCCTGACTAAGGCCCTTCTCCCTTGATCGCTCAGTTTGGCCGGGCGGCCAGCTCTAGGAAGAGTCCTGGTGGTTCCAACTTCTTCCATTTACGGATGATAGAGGCCACTGTGCTCATTGGGACCTTCAATGCTGCAGTAATTTTTCTGTACCCTTCCCCAGATCTGTGCCTCGATAC
>JAOYSI010060414.1:7130-21879 GCA_025775065.1 Hiodon alosoides
ATGTGATACATAAGGCAGGTGTAGCGAGGGTATTATCTTTACAGATGTGGGTTTAGAGAGGTTCCTGCTCCTCTACAGTGTAATAATGTTCCTTCCAACCAAGGGAGAAACCTGCAACTCGCATCACGCGATGCACAATCAGTGCACCTCGATTGTTCAAACAATGTCTTTGGAGAGCTTTGAAGACTCAATGTCAAAATGTGTTGCTCTTTCAACAATCCCGTTACATTGGCTAAAGGCAGTTGCCGTCTTCTATTTTCCAAAAAAAAAAAAACCGTTGGCTGGAAGGAAAAACAACTCTGAGTTTTACTTGGCATGAAGTTCACGTTGCCGATCCGAAACTGCTTCCACGCGGGCAACCTCGGGTTGAAGTTCACTGTCCTCCTTCTTCTTCCCCGATTCTATGGCCGAAACAGTGTGAGCAGCTATGAGAAGAACCAGGCCCTCTCGACTGAATGGTCGGATGAAGAGCAGCCCACTACCTACTCGAGCAGCGAGACCAACGGGGGTGCCAACTCCTACGAGGAAGAGCAGGGCTCGGGCTCGGGCTACGGAAAGGGAGTGCGCGTGCGGGCGGTCTATGACTACGATGGCCAGGAACAGGACGAGCTGAGCTTCAGAGCTGGTGGGTGGGGACCGCCTATGCTTCCAGCAGCTGGGTTTAACCCACTGGCTAAAATTACACTGGGCGTTAGTCACATGCTGAAATAGGCCTATGGAGACGGGTTTCTGAAGTAAAGAAAAGGATGGTGGGGGTTCGTTTTTTTGTTAAGACCGGGAAGGACAACGGCAGTATCCCGGGGATTTGAACCCGTAAGCTTCTGGGGCTGAGCTTGCCCTCACAAGGTACAGATGGCCAGGCAATCTGTAGCCTACAATCGTGTGTGGTCCTGTGGTTGTTTGCAGGTGGCGTCTGAATGCAGATAATTAGTAGCCGTCTCAATGTATTGCTGTAATAAGCCCCCCCGAGACAGGAAATAGCAGTGGTTGGTCATTTAGTTTGGGCCCAATTATAGGCACCTGCTACACATTAACCCTGGTACTGATTACAGTGTTAGCAATATCAGTGGGGGCTTTCATTAGCGTTTCAAAGCTGTCCTTCCAGTTTACACTTCATTCAGCAGAGCACAGTGCATATTTCTTAATGATGTTTGGAGATCCCTTCTCTAAAAAAGCTTTGATTTCAGTACACACAAGGCTGTGCATTTTACATTACTTTCATTTAGCTGACGCTCTTACAGTTCCACATACTTTTTTTTTTACATAGGCCTTCTGTCCCGCATTTAGTTAATAATGTCTCCTGTGTCATTTGTGATATTGTTTGCCACTGTTTGTGAAACATATCATGCATACACTTTGGTATTAAGTGTAACTCCTCATTGTTGCTCAGGAATTTGTTTTAGCATATAGCATATATGAATAAGTAGTATTTTAAAAAAATATATGTATATTTTTAAAGGAGGACTTTTTAAAAAAAAGTGTATGGAAACTGTTTGAAACATGAGGAGCGTGACCGTAAACTGACCATGACACCTTTCTTCTTCCGTGCAGGGGACGAGCTGACAAAGCTCGGAGACGAGGATGACCAGGGCTGGTGTAAAGGTCGCCTTGACAACGGCCAGCTGGGCTTGTACCCAGCCAATTATGTTGAGTCCATCTAGTCACCTGTTTGGAGGAGGACAATCCATTGGTGGCAGTTTAGACTGTAACGTTGTACTGCACATAACCAGAGACTGCAGAGCAACATTTCCCTTGCCTGCAAGACACGGCAGCCTGTCAGATTTAAACACAACCTTAGCTGTTGAAAAAAGATAATCTATACACGATATGTTTACTCCGTCCTAGGAGGAGGGGGAAATGGGTCAAACAAGAAAGAAATATACAGTTATTTTTTCCAGTAGACATTTGAGCGTACCACCCTCCAAACAAACGCAGGGAAATGTTAGCATTTTTGTGTAGCCGTGTTCAATATGAATTTTGTGCAGCTGTTATGACATTTGTGTAGCAATATGTGCTCCTTTAACAGTGTAAGTATTTTGTAGTCGATGAGATCTGTATGGCCAGAATGAGCTGTAGATTCAGCATTGTGTGTATTTGATAACGCTTTTGTGTAGCAGCGTTGATGCTATGCAACCTTAGTCCTCATCTTTGCATCGGTAATTAAGTGTAAAAAAAGAAAACAAACAAAAAGGTACTCAACAAACCTTTTTAGTGTGCGTGGTTGGGTTACGTTCACGTTCCTGTAACTGCTGTTGTGCGCGCTGTACAGCGTGAGGTCCGTTTCCTGCGTGTTTGACTCTGCCCGTGTATCCTCATGCGTTACGCAACGCGTGACCGGTGCATCACAACGACCTCATATCTTTCTGCGGGACGCGGTCCATGGAGACATGGGAGGTACCATGAAGTCCTCGGGTTTTTTTTTTTTTAAGTCTCTCTTTCACCCAGGCCTCTCTCTTGTCCGTTCCCTCCGGAGGCCGCAAAAATTTGCACAGTGGGTTTCTTGAGTAGTCTGCTGGTGGGATGACGGTCAAAATGACCTGTCTAGGTATCATTTAACACTGGGGGGTTTGCTCTGGCCAAGCATACCCACCAAATAATACCGCTTGTTGCATGTCAAATGGACATTCAACCTAATTGATAAATGAAATGGAATTCAATGGAATTTAAATGGCCTTCAATAGGAAAACCAGCCTAGCAATGAGGTGGTCCATATTGTCATGGATAACTGAGCATAAATCACAATCCATTTCTCACCGTGTCCTTTGTCAATCTTGCTGAGCGTGGCGTCACAGGCCGGGTGGGCTTCTGGGGTGACGGCCAAAACTCAGCCCGTAAAGCGCTGAGATCCCCCATATCTCACCAAAAATGAAACTCCGCAAAAATGAAATTGCTTCCCGTTTCCCGGTTTGCTTTTTTGCCCTCTTGGAGACTGGAACTTCCTGTGATTCCATCGACATTCTGTTTCTTACTTTGAACTTCTCTCTTTAAAACTGGTTCCCTTCACTTCCCATGGGGGGGCCCAGTTTATTACAGTATAAGCGAACTGGATGCATACCTAGGTATACGTTCTTTAATCCTTAGATATCAGAGACTCATATATATATATATATTAGTAAGTACTATGGAATCAAACCTATATAAAATACATATATTTTTGTGGGTCATTCAACTTCAAATAGTAGATTTGGTATCTTCCTTTGCCAGCATATCTGCAGGAACGAACTGACCCTATATCAGACTCGGCTGATCCGACACAGTGGAACCCAACTCGACCTAAGTCACAAAAAAAGGAGGAGTTGCTTCCTGTTATAAGTGTGAGGGTGGGAAGCTTCTGGACATGCGGTCGAGAAGAGAGAAGCTGTGTGGGAAATGAACCTGTGGGGAGGCTGTGATTCCCGGAGTTGCTTGTCCGTACGTCCGCTCGCGGTTGAGCTTCGCAGCAGCGGTGGAGAGTTGTTTCAGCACCCGTTCTTCTCATCACACCAGTACACACTAAATACACGCTTCTGGGAAAACAAATCTCTGTTGTGTTCAGTGCGTATGAATTCTGTGTATTTGGAGAGAGAGAGAAAGTCAAATGAACAAAATTTGAGTGATTGAAAATAGTGACAAAATGTAGTGTCTTTCTTGAATATATATATATTATAAAACAGATTTAAACAAAATAACCATGGGGGAACAAAGAACAACTAGTTCATTCCTTAATGTGTTTTTATCATTATTTTTGATTGCAATTAAATTGTTGGTCTATAAGAGCGTGCAAAGTCTCACTTTCTGACCTGTATACGATGATGTAATTTAAAGAGTATATATTGTAACTGTACAACTGTGTGGCACTAAAGATGGAACCTGAACCCAAGTAAAACTGTAAAGAAAAGTTTGTATGTAAAGGCCCTTTTCTTGAATTTGTGCTGGAGGGTGCATGGGAAATGGAACATTGTTCAAAGTACTTCAGTAGTCTAGGAGATATAAAGTGAGTGCTATAATCTTGTCCTGACAATGGTGTAATATCTTTTCATTTTAAGGTTGAAAGAATGATGATGATTATTATGGTTATAGTAGTAAGAACTTACTAAAGTGTCAAAGCAATACTGATTTTAAGGTGAAAAGTGTTGATTGAGATAACAAACAATACGTGTGCTGTGGTTTATTCGCTGATGGGGAAACTAGGCCTATTATGATTATTACAACACACGATTCTTACCCGTTACATCTCCTGTAGCCTATCTACTCCTTCAGTTCAGCATTATATAACTTTGCCTCCTCTATTGGTCTCTATTGATAATATAACAATATTGATAATATTGACAATAATCCTCTATTGAAAAAAAACCCTGCAACCCTTGGTTCCAGAGTTCAATTCGTACCTTGTCTCCGAGACGTGAACGCTAATTGGAATATCGGTTTTGTTAACCGCATGGCAAAGAACACATTCTCTTGGAATTAGAATAACCCAGGTTAGTACCCAGCCTTTTATTATTTTTTGGAAACTATAGAAAAAAAAAAAAAAAAAAAATTTCAAAATAGTTTTCTTAGCATTTTTGAAGTATGTGAAATTCGTATTGAACAAATGATTCAGACATACATATTATATATGGATCATCAAGTAAAAAAAAGAAAGATAGTTTGTTTGAATGAAATGCACTGCTTTAATAATAATTGTTACTTTATTCAAGACAGCAGTGACAGTGCTAGATGTTGTTACGTCAACGTCCAATGATGAATTAGTCTCAATCTGCACTAAATAGGTTTGACCGCTAGGGGTCAGCGTCAGATAAACTTAATCAAACGTCTTTTTGGATATTCGATCGATGAAATAAATCTCTAAGGTAAATTCAAATTTAAAAATGTTTTTCATGAGAACATGTTTGGTATTTTCACAAAAAATATTCAGCACTTTTTCTCGGCCACCTAGTTTTGTTACTGTAAAGGAAAGGGTAGTTGTCTTTGCCTACCCTGTAGCAAAGATAACTTCTGGAATATTATTAGTATAAATGTGAGACATTTTACTTCACTGTCAGGAATTAAACTTGCTAAACATGTTCTTTCGTAGACGAGTGGCACGTCACAACTATGTGAACAATAACAGTGAACGCACCAAATAATTACACTATTAATTAAAATGGTGAAGTTAAATATACTAATTACCAACACAATAACAAACTACCCCTTGCTTAGAGAAACGTAAGGAAGGTAACTGAAAGTGTATACGTCTTGCGGCACTTCTTGGCGGCTAAGAAATCATTCAACTTTGGCAGTTCATTTTAATCTTTCTTAAGTAGTAGTTTTAGTAATTTAATCTCCAAGTCTTAATTGTGTCAGAGGGGTTGATAGTCAACATTAGCTCGAGTTTCGCTGCTAACTTGATTGCAACTATACACGTAATCTGAAGGAAGGAATAGCAAAACATTAATGAATTAATGAATTTTACAAAAGGGTTTTTATTCTTTATACAGGCGTCAATAATATAGATCAACGGTTGGTAACAGTGCCTTTGGATAACATCTCAACAAACAGAAGACCTGCTAATCAGGTAAAACGGGTCTCAGTAAGACAACGTAGTTAAAGATTCGAAGTAGACCGACGGAAAACATATGTTTGAGAGTCTTGGTGTGTGTATGACGAGGCATCTTGTTTAAGTGTCTGTCTGTAAACTGCTTTCCTTCATTAAAGTAAGCAAGAATTTTTAAAAATGCTTTAATTACGCAAGGCATACGACTGAATAGTTTATTTTCCTTCATTTGCGACATACTCGTTGTTCAACTCATACAGTGTTATTTCACATGCGCACAGATCTCAGTTCTGGTTAAGGGTTTGTTGTAGTAAACATAGGTGAATCACTTTATTTCATCAAAAACGGGGCATTTGGATTTGAATTTGTGGTTGACAAACATTTCATCAGACCTAAGACCGACTCTACGGATCTCCATTGAACAACGTGTAATAACCGCTGAAACGTAGTTTTGCGCAATCAACTTTTAGTGGAACGCTATCGTAATGTAGGGAAGCTTCTATAGACAAAAACGGTTTAGGCCTAATGCCTTGGTCATGAGTATAATGAGATACCAAAGCCAAGAAGAAGAAGAATCGAACATCAATGAGTCAGAGAGATTTGTCATGTTTGGAAGAATGCGTTTAGACTAATTAAGTGCTGGGATAAAACACCTGTTCAAACTCCTGGAAAGGAGCCAGGGATAAATCTTGTCTTTTGTGATCAAGGCATTTTAATTCCCACAGAACCAACAAGGGGTTGAGACAACTTATACTGAAGGGGGAAAGAAAGCTGGTAGGCGGTTAAAAATATATTCAGAGGTAAAACAAAGAATCACTTTATGAAAAACTGCTGTGGCACCAAGCGTCCCTTCTTAAGGTGTCAGTATACAGATATGCTGAAGTGCTCATTTACGTAGTTTCAGTGGGGCTTAGTCTATTATCAGAACCCAGAATATCTGTGCCTTGTGTAACGGCTAAAGCGTCAATATAAATATGCGGGCTAACTGTTAACTGGTTAGTTGTCAATGAAATAGTGCTAACTAATGTATGATTAATGGTTGGTGAATATGCGCACACAAACACACACACACACACACACACACACACACACACACATACACACAGAAAGAGAGAGAGAGAGGTTTAAAATGCTTTTGAAATGTTCCTTTAGCCCCAAATACCTACATAATGTAAACATGAAGAAACAGCACAGGCAGATAATGCGAATGGGCAGAAATGAAGTTTGAACGTTTTTTGCGGAAGAAGAAGACAAATGCTTTTTCTCCGGTGGTCCTTCTTGTCTCCGTCTCAGTCCTTCTTACCCTAGCAGGGGCAGGTGTTCGTGCCAGAGGAGATATCAGACCGTTTCTCTTTCAGATCTGACCGTCAAGCCCCATAACCGAAGAGTGGTTGTTTTTGAGACTGGGCATGGTGGTGGCCTGTGGGCCATTCCGGTCTCCAGCCAGGATAAGCTCACAAACAGCATGCATCATTCGTGTGGTCCCTCAGAGTCCCTCAGAGTCCCTCTCGTCACTCAGTGCTCTCCCCGTCCCCCTTCATACCGGATGGACGAACTGGTAGACCAGTCTTTGGGAGACATCGGGCTTGCGGATGATACCCTTCTTGTAGTACTGGCGGATGGAGCGGCTCAACTTGTCGTAGTTCATGGCCGGGCGGTTCTTCCGGATTCCCCACAGCCGGGCCACATGGGCTGAATCTTCAATTTTGAAGATACCTGAAGTGTGACACCAAGCATTTAACGCGTTGTTATTTTTCCTCAAAAATCACGCAGACTCCTTAAGGAGTTTAAGGGGCGATTACTTGGCTAAAACCGAATACGAGTCCACGCAGCGCGACAGGCAAGGCAAGCCACCTCCAGTTTGACCTTGGCCCGCTCTCCCGATTCCCTGAGTCCAACCCAGGGCCGTTGCCCTCACCTTTCTCCTTGTTGAGCCAGCGGATGCAGCGTCCGTAGCTGTGCGGCTTCAGAAGCAGCTCCCTGAGGAACTGCCACAAGTGTATGGGCTGCCCTGAGCAGGAGGAGTCGGCCTCCGACCACAGCTCCTCTCCGCCTGGGAAGACCCCCCAGAACAGGCAACCCAAGCAGGGTCACGTTAGCGGCTGCCCATCTCGATTAACGTGTCGCAAGAAAGTGTTTTTAAAAAAAAAAAAAGGGAAAAGCCTTACTTGTATACCGACTGTCTCCAGGGGAGCTTCGCTCTTTCATCCATGCCGCTGAGGAAAGACGACTCTCGATTTTTAAACACACTCAGAAGTTACGCCGGTTGCAGATGCGGCGCAGTCGCGCGAATGTGATGAGACGTCACTGACTGGCGCACAGGCTTATAGGAGACGGTCGTCTCCGCAACAGGAACTGTGGCTGTTTCTTCCGTGCGTTAAACTTTTTCTTTAAACGGTCTTTGCCTTTGGAATTTACTGTTGAAACGTAACTGCTGTTGGGCTGAAACAAATGCTAATAATGCGGACGTACCTGACTTCCAGATGTCCAGGTGGGCGTAGAGAAGGTCTCCGCACTGTAGGGACCTCTGCCTGAAGTCGTCCTCGCTCATGGCGCAGAGCTCCTTGCCGTTGAGGTCTTGGAAGGCCTTTCCCACCGGGGTCAGTCTGTACAGGTGCTCCGTCCACAGGACCCACTTCTGCACATTCCCCGGGTTCCACTCCATGGGGTCTGGGCATTGGGGAGACCAATTTATCAGACCCGATAGCTGCCTGGGCAAACTAACGCACGCCCCGCATCGCATCCTGAGAGCCCCTGTTATAGAAGAAGTTGAGCTGGGATTGGTTTCACGAGAGCATTATCCGGCGTGTGTCGCTGTTAGTGACTGGTGTGCTACTTTGGTATCCTGGGATCTAGGAGAGCTGCAAAGCGCTTTGCACTGGGAGGAGGAGGTGCTGCAGCTGTTGTTTCTGCAGTGGAAGCACCTCTCTCAGCCCAGGCTCGTCTCTCCCCGGGGGCCTTTTAATAACTCGCTGGCGTCCCAGTCCCGTCAGGAAAAGCGAAAGGAAGACAGTGGGAACCTCACAGGTGCTGTTTGCGCTGCCGCTCTAAAAGAGCATTGGAGCGCAAACACAGTTTGGGACCGGGCGCGCCCTACACTATTACAGCAATCCTAATCCCACCAAAATCCACCCAAAGTCATTCATTTTGGTGACATGCAGAACTGTTGAGCAGGAACCCATGAACAAATAAGCTTTTCGCCCTTCAGGCATTTCCAGTGCCAGGCACACGATAGAGTCTCTAGTGCGGTGACTCATTGTGTTATGCGTGATGTGCTCGGGGGACCGAGCCCTTTCTGTCTAAAGAAGAGTTGAACTGCTGCTGACTCGGAAGGTTTATGTAAGATTTTTGTTGGTGTTGTTCTTGTGCCCTGGTTAGTCTCTATCAGAAGTTGATATAGGCTGGCGTACCTGGATTGATGTTGAGCAGCTTACAGGCCGTCTCGATGTCCTTCAGCACCTCCCCGACCACCATGGTCTGTACCTGCTCCAGCGAGCGCTCCTCCACCTGGCTCTCTATGGCAGGGGACAGTCCGAGGGCCTGGCTGTCGATGACGGGGCACTGCTCCGGGTCCTTGCGGGGCTCGGCCTGGGGGCTGGCACAGGAGGGGATCTGAGGCCCCAACGCCGGGGGTTCGGCGACCTTCAGCAGCCAAGCCGTGTCCTCCGTGAGAAGCATGTCGAAGCAGGACAGGTAGAGCCCCGGCAGGCGCTCGGGATTGGCGGACAGGTCCCGGGGTGGCTTAACGTCCTCCAGGCCCCAAGTCCTTAGATCCGTGGGTTCCTCGGCCAGGTTGGCACGGGACGGGTGCAGCATGCCTGGCACCAGGCTGGCGTCTCGACTACCCATTGGAACCGCTGCACTGCGGGACGACAGGAGACTGAATCAACAATCAGCATGTTGGTATAGGGTTCATACTGAGACATAGGCACTGATAATGGTGTGTTAAATCCTGGAAGCTGGAGCCTTGTCTTCGAGACAAAGTAGAGAGAGGGAACGACCCTGGAAAGCCCTGAATTTGTAACGAATTCACGGCAGATTCACCATTTCACAAGGTTAGACGGCGGTGTAAGTCAGCACTCAATGAATGTATTCTTTGAATCGAGTTGTTATTTTTTTTTTCTCCCCCTGACATGCGTGATGATTTTGTACAAATGATGACTTAAACTGGTTTTGTGACTAATTTCTTAAATCAATATTGACTTACACGTTGCATTAGACTGCTTAGTTCACCTTTTGAATTCTATTGATACATTTCAAAATGTGCTATGCACCGTTCATTGAAACTTAGCTTAAATGTTTAAACAGCAATGGTGGTAAAACAAACTTGGAATTCATAAAGTATATTCAGTGCGCAAGTTGTTGTAGTTACAAACTGACTCAAGGTTTTCACGGTATGAATGCAAGCCTAAGGGGGGAAAAAACTATTCCTTAATGAATTAATCATTTGCTCCAATCCATGGTGAAATATTTAATACGTTGGCAGTTACTTTGGTTTTAAGCAGGCACTGCCAACCACGAAATTCTCACCGTTTATCCAATGTATTAAAAAAAGCAAGTCAGGTCTTTAAGATAATACGAAGACTGAGGAGTCAAATTAAACGCACAGTACCTCTTTAAGAACAAATCCCATGGGAGCTCTACAGTACATCCAGTTTCCTTGAAGTCATTAGTTGGTATGGGTGAGAATCTCCATGTTATATGTCTCTGTCTGGGAAAATGCACATCCCTCTCCTGCCTCTCTACCCAGTGTCCCAAGCATTTGCTCGGCTGTTTTTATTCAGTCAAGTCAAGCTTCTCTAAAGGCCTGTAGTGAGGATGGGGGTACAGTCAACCCCAAAAAACACATTTTGGATTAAGGGTTAGGGGGGCGGGGGGGTTACTCGGGGCGATTTCAGTAAGGACGGAGCTAAATGGATTTGACTGAGTCCCTTACTTGTGGGTCAGTACTTGTTAATGGTCACCGTGGAGGGGTGATAACTCAGACTGAGTCCTGGGTCGATCCAGTGAATGGTGTCCCGTTTTATAGTGCAGACCCTGCTGTCCTCTGGCTCCACACTCAGTTGGCGTCCAGAGTTTTTAATCAAACAGCACGGAGACTTTTTTTTTCTTTTTGGCCTGTCTCTTTTTAAACGCCCGTAAGAAGAAGAAAGGGCACGTTTTCGCAGATAGATGAGCGGCACGATCCCCGTGATTGAGGCTAATATCCCGGCATAATGCGTACCGCTTTTCAAAGCGTCGTCGTAGCGTTTGGAGTATCGGGTGTTTTCAGCTGAGCCACACTTACTGTGTGTCGACAGGGCGCAAAAAGGTCAGTATCTCCCAGTACTGGTTTGTCTACACAACAACATTAATGAAAACATTGAGCGCTCATTAAGAGGAATTATACAACCTGCAGTGACTCTTTAAGAAAGCCTCAAGGAAATATTAGACCTAGGGATTTATACGGTTGACCCTATATCAAGTGTAAGGCTAATTGATCTGCAGATGCCTCATCTCAAGATCTGATCAGTTATTGATAGCCTCGCACAGATCAACTTTATGAAGGAAAAGCCACCCTTTGCCTTCAGGTTTGGGTTAGCTCCTCTGACACTGGGAATTGACATCACTCCAGCACGCAAATAAGCCTGGGTGACTTGTGAGCAGGGTCTTGGCTGCACAGACGGAGCCGTCCGTGGTTATCAGGAGTGATTGGAGTTTAATGGTGACCAGAACCTGCTAGGCTTGGCCCAGCTCTCGGGCCTTTTTCATTCGCTCTGGAACAGGCGCGACAGGGCTTGGCAGCGACTGACCTGAGCCTTTGAAGCCGCCCCAAGGCTAACCCTGCAGGAAATGAAGTTATCCTGCTCTAAAGAAACTACTTTCTCATCTCTTCAACCAACCCACCCCCCCCCCCTCAAAACTTTTCCTTTTATCCCCCTTCCCCCTTAAAAGGCCTTGTTCGGTGTGTTGTCCCACACTGATCTATCTGGAATCAGATTAAAAACCACCAGTGGTCTAGCCCGCCTGCTGTGTGTCCACTCCGCTCTGCAGCAGCTGGCACTAAGTCCAGAAAATGAAGTCATTTTGCATTTTCAGTGGGAGAGGAATGGGCTTGAAGAAAACCACGCAAACAGGTTCTCTGGGCCAAGGATTACACCCTTGACTGATCTCTAAATGAGTTTGGTTGAGACCCATATTGATTTCAAGGGAATTAGAGCCTTGGTCCCTCTCGTCAGAACTCCGCCCTCCATAAAGAGAGAACGGTGACTTCTGGCCGCTTGTCCGGGAACACAACGTGCGACTCGCAGTCACAGCTATTAGCGCGGTTTCTAGTCCGGTGACCGCGGTCCCGTGGGATCCATGAGTCTGTTTAAGACCGGCCCAGAAGCCGTGCGCAAATGCGCGACTCTACATACCGCTCCTCGCCGTGCAGCCATGTCCGTTGGCGACACTCGCAAGGTTTGCAAAAATACTGACGTCAGGCCGTGTTTAACAAGAGTCCCGAGCTCCAGAGAGATGCAGAGCAAGGCATTGCCGGTGGCTTCCTGTGCAAACGGGTGGGAGTCGGGGAAACTGTCGGCCGTGGAAAGAGAAAGCAGTGAAAATGATCCCACTCATCCCCCTTGAGCCCTCCTGCCTTTAGAAAATGTTCAGCCTCTTGGTTTTGGACTTAGACTTAGAGTGTGTGCAGTGGGGTGTGAATGTTTGCCATGTATTGAGCTGACCTTTCCCTTTTGTTTCTGGGGGCCTGCAGGTCAATATTTCTCTGGGAAACAGTAACATAATCTGAAACAAAATGCAACACCCAACCCCACAGGTTTCTTTTTTTAACTTGCAGCGGTTGTAGAGCAGCGAGATCTGTTGGAGGGCATATAAAAAAAGGAACATATTCAATAAGATATGAAATTATCAGGTGTGTGGGTGTGGAAATTATGTTAACTTGAAGTTGGCCGGCTCAAGAGACATTAACATGGGCAAATCAACGGTGTTGAGAATGGCGTGTGAATGCGTTCGGTAGTTGAATCTGGGACACCTGGTAAGTCATGCTTTAAAACGACTCACTAAGGTGTGCCTGTTGCTGGCGTTTGACTCGTCGCCATTGGCCAACGTGTTAACGAGGTTTGCTGGACCTCCATCTCTCTCGGGTGCCAAAACAAACTGTGGTGTCATCAGAAGGGCTAGGGTTGTAGTAATGTAAACCTTTGCTCTATGCCATGGGTGCCTGGGAGGGAAGGGTGGAGTGCCCATCGTACCAGCGTTGCAGACTAATGCATCAACAATTACAAGGAAAGGATCGGATCTCAAAGTGAGGAAGAGAAGGTTCGGCGAAATGCACAGGGTCAACTCAGAAGCCGTTATTCTGAGAAGGAAACGGCCGAGTTAATTGGAGAAAGGGCTGCGCAAGATGGAAAAGGTGAGGGAAGGGTGATTTGTCAGCGCTTATCAGATTAATGGCTCGAGAGAAATTCTGTTTTGTGTGAAAGGATGAGGAAACTACTTCTGATACTTCTGTGTTTTCCACCCTTTTGCTGGTCAGTTTTTTCTGTACGAATAGTTTAGTACGTGGCTTTAGTAGATTAAAATATGGGAAACCGTCCATTAATTTACATCTGAATCATTGGTTCTAAAAAAAGCCAGACAACGAGACTGCTATATTCAGCTCCCCGATGGCAGCCAATGGGATAACGACAGTGACGCTACAGGCAAAATGATTGACTTCTAGGGGGTTTGTCATCTCTGCGTCACGGCACTCAGATCTGATTCAGTCAGTGGGGGGGACCGGGTTTTGGAGGGTCACAGCCACGCCTGTTGGTTTTTGTGAATACCCAGCGTTTCTTTTCCCTGCATAGGGGCGACTCTGCACAAAACTGTACCCACCGCAACAGCCTGGCACACAGCTCTGGACAGTTTGTTGGCTGGTGGAGTCTTTTGTACCTCACCAACGCTCCAGTTAATGTTCCACCCAGATAAGAAGCCAAAAGTAGCTCAGGTTGTTCAACTTTATGATTCATCTCAATTAGGCAAAACAAAGCGTCCCCGAGTGAACCTCCACCTGTCACTCAGAAGCAGAGAAAGGTGAGGGTAGGTAAAAGAGCTGGCAGCACTGCGTTCACTGTGGCCCAGGTGAGCTGACACCTGTCACTCAGAAGCAGAGAAGGGGAGGGCAGGTGAACGAGCTGGCAGCACTGTGTTCACTGTGGCCCAGGTGAGCTGACACCTGTGCACATGGTAATTACACTCTTCTCTTCATTCTGTTCTATCATGCCAATGCACCTCAAACGGATAGGATGGCGTCCCTTCCAACGGTTTCCCTACTTTCAGTTCCCCAGTGGTACCTGAAGGAGAAGACCTGCAACGAAACCACCGCTAACTGAGGGGCTGAACATACGATTAGAGGGACACCTGAATTGTGCTAATAGGTTTACCCTGGGTTTGTTAAAGAGGAAGCTGTGGTCATTCTGATCTCCTTGATCACAGCTATTATTTGCTATTTATTGACATTATTTGTTTGCCAAAATCATTCAGTGAATTCAAATGATATGCAAAGCGACAACCCCCTCCATCACAGCAGTGATGAATGGAAAGTGAGCCCTTAAACATCCCCTCAAGGAACAGTCATCAAACTTCTTGACACTTTCTTTTCAATTTCTCCTGCACCGACACCAAACCAGAAAAGCCCATTGTGACAGTTTGAGGTTTTCTGAATAGGTCTTTCGCCCTTTCTTTGGATCTTAACGGTTTCTTTTGTTGAGCAGCTGTCAAGACACGCTTCACAGAAGAATAACATTGTTTATAATATGTATCATAAGGAGTGCAGGGACAATTAGACCTTTTTACAGTATAGTGCTGCGGCACGCTGGATTAAATCGCTCTGTGGCAGAGAAAACAAACATTCATTTACTGCTGCTTATTTTATGTGTTAGACTTCTGAGGTTGGTGTATTTGCCCACCATCAGTGCAGTTAAGGTGACCTGAGCCCATCACGGAAATCTCCCCCTCGGTCCTCTGGTGTTTTGCACATGGGCATGTAAGTGACTGCCCTTTGCCCTACATTGTGTTTTGCACATGGGCATGTAAGTGACTGTCCTTTGCCCTACATTGTGTTTTGCACATGGGCATGTAAGTGACTGCCCTTTACCCTACATTGTGTTTTGCACATGGGCATGTAAGTGACTGTCCTTTACCCTACATTGTGTTTTGCACATGGGCATGTAAGTGACTGTCCTTTACCCTACATTGTGTTTTGCACATGGG
>JAOYSI010060425.1:0-20336 GCA_025775065.1 Hiodon alosoides
CCCCCCCCCCCCCCCCCCCCCCCCCCCCCCCCCCCCCCCCCCCCCCCCCCGCCCGCCCCCCCCCCCCCCCCCCCCCTGAACCTACAAATATTTGCGTATGCGACGTCTTAAAACGTGCAATCGTTAATACATATAAACGTATCCACGAAAGGGGGGGGGGGCAGCCAGTTCACCATCATTTACGCAATTCGTCGCTATAGAAACCTCATTATCAATGTCATAGCAATAAAGATTAGTGATCAATAAATCACCAGCCTGGTCAATGAGACGGGTCACTTAGGCGTTCGGCCAAACTGCAGTGGGGAGTCGATGACTAGCGTTAGCGTGCCGTGATTTTGCACGCTTTGTTGTCGGGTGCAATCAGCAATGCAGCTCCAGTTTGGGTTACGCATCGTGCACAAGAAGACGCTAAACACATAGGCGTCTACCTTTCTCAGATCAAAACATCAAGTATACAATCACTGTGAATCACCAAGCAATCGTTTCATCTTGGGGTTGTTTTCGCGAATGGCGTAAAAATAATTGCTCGTGACAAAGCCAAGACGGTTTTACAATTTGTGAGAGATGGAAATAAGACGAGTAAACCCGTTAAATATTGATACGTATTCACATCGCTCAACATTAAAGAGAAACGAATTATCGCCACTGTTCGATGCATAATCGAACACTGTGAGCTATGCTAATGTAGTCACTGACACCAAACACGCATAACTGAAGACATCCTTCGCAGCCCCGTCTCGCTCGGTTACTGCACTGCACTGCACCGCCGCCATCTTACTTCGGTTCTACTACACCGTCTTTCTCCTCAACACTTAACACAGACTGACGGTCGCAAATAGAATCGACTTTGTAACCGTCGTCTGAAAACACCAACATACTCGTAGTGTCTCTGTGTAAATTGGCATTTTCCCTCGAGAACTGCAACTTTACACAGGCTGAAGAGAAGGACAAAATACATTCTCAGCACACAATGCCCGTAAATACTCGTTTCGTGCACAACATTCCCACAACTCAACAGCGACGCCACACAAAACTAAAAACGAAAAACAGATGGTTGCTTAACACCTTTGACTTTCGGTCATGTCAATTATTCGTTTTCCAAGTATTAAACACAGGAACACTTTCTGGAAATCTGGCCACCAATACATTTCCGTGGCAATCCTGTGTGTATTGTTTTGATCGAATTAAGCCCCTTGGCGTTTCATCCAACAGTTTAATTAACAATTGTGCTGAACTGACTGCGTACAATAGTACGCGTGCATGTATGCTTACATAAACGTCAATTGGAAACGCGGCTATTCTCGTTTTAATACGACAGTCTTCACGAAATCTGGTCAACGTTCTGGAAAACGCATACATCAACGTAAATACCCAGGTCAGCTTTTTCACCGAACGCCCGTGCAAACCACGCAATGCATTCCCCTCTGTTCGTTTGTTTCCCCTTTAACAAAAGGGGTTAAAGGGAGTTTTAAATTTTATTTTTTTTAAAGCAATTTTAGCAGCTCCATACAAATGCCATAATTCTGTGTTTGGTACACGGGAACTGCCCCCTTGAAGGAATTTGTATTTTCACATAATCATGTTCGAATTATTCGTTTTGAGTAGCTTTGAGTCAATAATTGTTTATTTTCCTTATATAAAAACAAACAAACCTTTTAAAACAATGACAAAATCACCCATACAAATCTAACGATGCGAAAGGAACATGCGAATGTTTTCCACTACGACAAATTGTAAATGTAGCCTATTTACAAAGTATTATACATATAAAAATTATAAAATAATTTAAAACATAAATATATTGTTGCGTCAGCAAATGATATTATATTACATTCCTCGGTCATCCAACTATCTGGATACTGTAAAGGATGAAGTATTACTGCCCGTCTGGTTCCGTGGTATCTTTTAATACACAATTACCTTTGTGTATTAACCTACGGATTTTCAGAATGCTCCCACAATGGCAGCAAGGCGAGATTACAACCCATCGCAAATGGCTCATTAGAGGTACCTTGATTTTCCCCGTTTTTCTTACCTCAACGGCGAATGCCGAGGTCGCCACCATCATCAGCAAAAAAGCCGTGTGGTCCCTCATGGTGTATTCCCAGCTACTGCGCGTTTAAAGGCAGTTTGTCGGGTTGCACAAAAATATCCGCTCGAGTGCGTACGCCAGTCTCCGTCTCCGCACTGAATGTGTATGACTGAGAAGGATCGCGAGCCCGCACAGCTGCTAGAACGCCAGTCACCTGACCGGACAGCAAAAGAATGGGGGAGAAGGGAGGAAGTAGGATTGACGAGGTGGAAAGGGAAGGCGCTCTACTCTTAATGCCTCACTTGATGTGATTAACTGGAATTGTGCCCGTTTAAATGAGTGGACAAATTAATGTTTGCCAAACAATTCCGCATTCTACCACCGGTAATTTTAACCGAAATACTTCTCATTATAAGAGCATGATGCAATCGGGAACTTTGTTTACTTAAGATTTCGAGCTTTCGATGCGGGTTAGCGGAATAATTATTGACTGCCCATGTAAAAAGCCAACTAATCAGATTTTCTATAAAAGGAAAAAACGTTTTTTCTAGGGCCAGGCAAATAATGGAACACGTCTTTCATCACGCGCGATCTCTCGGGAATCGAGCTTTTTAATGTTTTATTTAATTAAAAAAAACCGTTGTTTAACAATAATTACAAAATAAAATGCAGTGGGATACGATCTACTTTTCAATAGAATGAAAGTTAGATTGTTTTTCCCATTAGGGACGAGTAAACAACCTGCCGTGAAAGGCAGGCCACGCAGAAAAGGGAAAAATTCCCAGGAGTTACAGGCCCTACACTTATCTGTAAAGACATTGTTGGATTGTCTGACCAGTGACCAGGATCTTGTGCTAATGCGCTCAGTAGAACAGCTCAGGAAGGGGTTATTTCAGGAGTAGCCGGAAAGCAAGCCGAAAGAGGTCTACTTTTAATGAAAGCTAATACGTCTGCTCGTTTGTATAAATCGCTGTTAGCGGCCTATATCATTCCAGGTGCCTAAAACTGCGTGTCTCCACACCAATAAAGTAATAAACAATGAAAGGTAGAGTGGCCCTGTTATTTTATCTCCTCAGCTCAGTTGAAACACACACAAAGGTAGTCAGGGGAAAATCTACAGGAGTAGGCCTAAATTGCCCATTACTCAATAAAACATAAATCTTCCCTGGTTTATTTCCAAGTTGCAAGTCCGACATTATTTTGCTTAGATTAGAAATGGATAAGGAATTGAACGGCTGCAGACGTAAACGAAGAAGAAAGCCCTCTGTTTAAGTCACTATAATCTCTCAAATTCACATTTTAGCACACGCATCAGTTCAAGACTACTGCAGGAAAGACCAAAACAAATGGTCTCTAAGCACACAAAGCGTTTATTGCTGTTGTCAGACATAAAAAACCCCCTAATGCTATTAAATCATTCTCGATGGAAATTATGCAGGTCCCACGTCCATCTCCTGCCCTTTGTCCACTGATTATAATGGAGCTCAAACCTATCCTCTGACACGGGTGTGAATGCCTAGGCCCAGACACCACTGACACCGGTGTGAATGCCCTGGCACAGACACCACTGACACCGGTGTGAATGCCCAGACCCAGACACCACTGACACTGACGGAGCATCTCTGGGAACAGCAAGTACTGACCTCTGATCTCCCAGATCAATAGCAAACAAAACTCCCCCAGCCGCTTTAACAGAACAGGGACCCTGGTTACGGTAACGCATGCATCTCCATGGCAACAAAGATGAGCCTTGGATCCAGCTGAGGAGAAGCGGGTCAAAGCTCAAACATTATTTTTTTGGGACAATGCAGGTGGAGATGCAGAAAACCACGGCTAGTATTGTTCCAGTTTCACACATGAACATCAGAGCAGTCTGCAGTTGTTAATTGTTTAGTCCTAGTTTGGATTGGATATAGCCTCACCTGATGTTCCAAGTTTAAACACGCTCACACGTTGATGTGTAGTTATAAAATCATAAGAACATTTAGTCTCGTGTTTACCAAACCTTGAATGATGTAAAAGGGGCGGTACGTGTGAATCGTCGCTATTTCCTCAACAATGCGGAGTAAAGACCACCTTCTTAAAAGACACGAAACATTTACATTTAGAAATGTTTAGAAACATCAGCAGCATTAAAAGTGCATTGCGGCGTTGAACACGTTTTGTACTGGCGGAACAAAGGCTGGTTGTGTTTTTTATAGTGGTTGAAGGCATGTGCTGCCATCTAGCGGTTAATTGTTCTGTACCCAAAACTCCGATTTGCTTGAGACATTGTTATTGTCAATATCTATGGCTTTTGAATTGGAATATAATATTTCATTTTACAGGGAATATCAAAACAGTAGTGTATAACTTGAAAATGATCCCTTTCATGAGTTATCTAAATCAGCTTTTTATAGCATTAGTAAAATGAATATCTATTCCCCTATTTAAGTATTTTAAAAAACTCAATTATACATTAGGAGTCAGTACTGGACCTCTGAACCACACTCACTCGGTCAATCAATCCATGAGAGACACACACACACACACACACACTTCATAGTAATAAATGCTGACAAGACAATTTCCTGTGACGTTTTTTTTATTTTTTTTAAACAGATAGACAGGTTTCTGACCCTGTAAAAAATAAATCTGTACATACGGCAAAACTGGTGCCTCTCCCAAAGAGAAGAGAGAAAAATGACAATTAAATTTAGTGAGGCGCACCCTACAGCATTTTGCTTCTTCAAGCTTGTTACCCATGATGCTTCAGGAGAAAATGCTTTGAGGTTTGACCTTCACGTTATTGCCAGAGAAATGGAATGTTCATTACTGGCAGATAAAAAAAGTGGGTGTGTCCAGCATCTCTGGAAATACGCAAAGCAGGATATTACAATGAACACTCCCCGCCCATCTCTTTTCACTTTTTTTTTTTTTTTTTTTTTTTTACAGGCAGAGTTCCTCCTCAAATGTTTCAGGAGGCAGACACTGGATGGCAGGGTTGGACATAAAGTGACATATCTGACATCATAATAATTAACACTACGAGGCCCACACAGCTCTGTGCTCCATCATCACCATTGTACAGCGTTTCGCCCAACACCCCCACCATGCTTTAAGAGGGCTTTGGATGGGGAAGTAGGGTGGCTCTCTTCCACACCCAGGTTAACCACCATATAAAAGGGCTCATAGGAAAGCGGGCTCCAGGTCCTTCTCATCCCATTGAACACAGTGGCATCTCCATATGGATATCAGCCGGCATAGACTTTGGAGTCGTCTCGTCTCGTTTGCCAGTGTCCACTTCAGTGCTCCCAGCATGCTCCGGGACAGAGCCGACTACTTGTGGGTAAAGCCAGAGTAGGGGGGCGGCGGGGAGTAGTTGGTCGTCCTGGGTGGGGTCGGGGTGTATGGCGGGGGCAAGGCGTGGTGAGGGTTTATTTCATAACTGTAGCTGTAGGGCGGCGGAGGTCCTGGAGACAGGATAGAAAGATTTCATGCACTGAGGATACTTCACTTCAATGTGGAGATGGATTGTAATGAAATCAGAACCCGCGCAATAATAATTCATTATTAATGTTTAACGTTCACATAATTTTTTGTTGAATTATGCAGAAATTAATAAGTGAGAAATCCTACAGCTCAGTGGTAGAATAGTGACCCCTAGTGGTTGGAAAAATCTGAAAAGGCTGAAGCTCTTTCCCTGAAGTGGGTGGCTTACACCAAGACGTCGGGGTGTCCCGCCTGATGTGCGAGAGGTCCTACCTGGGTACCCCTGGGTGACAGTGTTGATGTAAGAAGCTCTGAAGACGTCCACTCGCGAGCTCCGTCCGTTCTTCACACACACGCACAAACACAGGAAGAGAGCTGCCACCGCCCCCATCAGGAACACCACGCCAAACACGATTCCTGAGATGGCTGTTCCCCTGAAAAAGGCCCAGCAGGAATCAGGGAATGTGGTCCGACCCATGGCCGTAGGGTCAAATCCTTTGGCGGTGACGCGACCCAGCATGGTGGCGGTTCAGTCATCAGCCGTGTATGAAGTGTTGAATTAAATAAATTCAGATAAAAACAAGCACACATTTTGAACGGCCTTCCCCCTTCACTCCTATGAACTTGAGGCTAGCCAAGGTAAACCGAAAAATAGACATTCAATCTTCAGAGCAAACTAGAGAAAGACTTAACTGGTCAACATTTCCGTTTGCCATTATTTAATATATGGCACCTGACCACAATGCCATCCTGAATGGATGCAGAAACTGGTGTCTGGGAACCCATTATGAAACTTAAATCGGCCTGGCCTGACGTTGCAACAGCTTCATCTGACTTAGCGCCAACCTAGCGCGAAAGGGCATGGAAATAGGTGTGAGTGCAGCCCAATACCACCCCCAGGTGGGACGGAGAACAGGAGTGGCCCGGGAATGGGCACAGAGGAGGGGGAGGGGTTGGAGCCACTTACGAGAGAACGTCGCCCACGTAGGTGTAGTAGGAGCAGCAGAAGGGTGGCGCTCCGTCGCAGCAATACTCCAGACACTCGTCACACTGGGACGCCCCGCGTTCTGCCAGGACAACAAAGCCGTAATCCACAGACGTCCTTACGCCACACACCACTCCAGATACAACACACATCTTCACACCCTACACAACAGACAGCGCATAATCCACAGACATCTTCACACCCTACACAACAGACAGCACATAATCCACACACCCCACAGAATCACAATCTTTATCCAATAAAAACCTATGCACAGGCATACAAAGACCTCACAATGTTATAATACATCATGCATTTGGGGCACAACTATGTACTACACAACACAAGCTTACACACAAAACACAGACACTTTAAGTAATCAGAAGAACGGTGCGGACGTCCCCATTCAGTTACAATGCCAGTGGTAACCCTTAGATGGGCAACACAGATTCCTACACTCTCCCTGCTAGCCTTAAGATTGCGTCGGCTGGATGTATCAAGCCTGTCACAAACCGGATTGCCCCCCCCAGCTGTCCTTTTGCGAATGAACAATCTCTCTTCCGGCAAGTCCGGGGGCGCTCTCCTGGCCCTTGCTAGCCTCGCGGGTGCTACGTAACACAGCCGCGTCGTGTCAGCGCGGATCGAGTCAGCGGAAACCCATCCGAGCCGCATTCATCGACCGCGTCAGAACCTTAATTGGCAATGACAGACGACACACATATCCCAGATCCTCAGAGCTTGTGCAGCATGACGCAAGTTAACATCGATAGTGAAGGCGAGGTTAGTGCCAAGCTGAAGTTAACTACATTTTGCACATGGACCCCCCCAGGGAGGAATGCATCTGAAAGGATGTGGAGTCTATAATTACTACAACCATCACTGCAGACATGGCTCTGTCTTCTGTTGGATCATAAGCACAAAAGTCAGGGGGACATGCTTTGTAGAGCGTTTAAAAGGTTTTTTTAATACAGGTAGTGTTGCAGAGCTGACCTTGCATCGATGTTACAGCAGTCTCCACAGAAGCTAGTGCAGGCTGGATATTTATATCCTTTAGGCACTCACCCTTCTAAGTCTGGGCGTGGAGACACTTCTCTCAACTGACACACAGTGTGTGTGAATGGGTCTAAATACGCGCATGGGTGTGAATGCGTGTGGGCGGGAACGTTGGTCAACCAGAGCAGAGCGGGGAGAGAAGTCAGCGCGATGAAATACGACAGGACAGGCAGAAGTTTGTAGCATGCTGTATCACATAAGAGATAAAGCACAGTGACTGTTGAGTAGATGTGAGAGGGAAGGCGGTTTTCTTTACTGATCTGTTAGTTATATAGACACCACTGGACAGGGCCCTAATTATAATATATATTTGGGGAACATATCCAGGTAGATACTTTTTTTAAAGTTCAAATCAAGTTTACAAGTTTCAAGGTCTAAAGTATCCACCAAACACCAGATGTTCCTTCAGTGGGCAGGGGACCAGTGACTGAGGAGTTTACCACACACACATGTATCCCACACTTGTGCGGCAAATTCATGGCCTTCCCTGTGGCACAAAAGTGTGTTTTGCGCCTCTAAACCTCCTCATACACGGAGAGTGAGGCTGGCGGACCTGTCCCTTCGCTCTTTGGAGGTCGACAATGAAGACAGGACAGGAGTGCGTGTTGCCCCCGCGGCGCCTCCTTTCCTGTTTGTGCATGTGCGCCGCGGGCGTGTATACCAGCCCCCTCACTCCCTCTCTCCGCTTCTCCCTGGGTGGTCCTGACCACCAGACATTCGCACTGCGCCCCACCCCCGTCGGTCGTGCAGCGCCACAAGGACCGACAAATGTGCGTTAGAAACCCAGAAACAAGGCTGGCGTTTAGTCTCACTCCAGCACGAATATTTACAATAGCAGACCTTTCTGAAACTCGAGTATAACCTCATATTATTTAATATCGCTTTCCAGTAACTCATTGTAGTACCTATGTGATTAATTGATTTGCCTAACTTTATAAATCAAACCATAACCATAATCAAACCATTCGGATGCAATCCAATCCAAAAGCACAGATTCGGTTTACTCTGAGACTGAACAGGATAAAATAACACTTTCTTACATTCAGTAAACCTGACATAAATCAATACTCCAAGCGACGAAAAAAAAAATCGATTTAAGTGTCCAGTTAAATACATCTCTTACCGGCGAAAAGACACACGAGCAGCACTTCCCCTAGAAACGTCCACCCAGGCTGAGCGCGTCTTGGCCACAGTTGCTTCATGCCAAAAGCCGGTCGCGTTTTCACTCACAGCGTTTTCAAAACCCTCGGGTCCGTAAATACCATGAGACGTATATGGACAATCACCACATACAGTAATAAACTACTGGCTCAGTAGTTCAGTTGCAATAAATAAAAAAGCATGTTGCACTCATTGAGTCTAAAACTTCGTCAATGCGGTACGAGGAGCGCTGAACAAAATGTTCGAACCTTCCCCTCCGCGTGTCCCTGTCTACGTAGAAGTGTTGCTCGATCGTCTTTGTTTTACCCTCTTCCTTTTCTCTGTCTTTCGTCCAGCACGCTTTCTCCTCCCCCTACCCCCTTTTTTTGTCAAATTACTCCAGCCCGTAAAAGGAGGGGGCAAGACCAAGTACATGTTCCTGCTCCTCTTGTAGAAGTTTGGACCCCCCCCCCCCCTCACGATTGTCACGATTGTCACGATTGTCACGACCGTAATCCCAGAGAGTGTTAAAGCATCGTGCAGATTGCCTCACATTATCCCATTCCGAAATTGGAAACTGGACGCCATTCATTACCGTGTTTACCACTGTGGCATCTCCTATGTAGATTATCTTGTTTTTTGTACCTTTTTTGTTTGACTGTACTCGAGCATCTATTTTTAGTTTTAGAGCGGACACGAATCACTCCGAGATCTGAATATTAATAAAAATGACGAGAGCTCGCCGCTCTACGGATATTGTCAAATGTTACGCGATGTATCAGAAAAGAGCAGTTAACCAAGATCGATTCCTATTCGTTCTATTTTCCCTTTCAATGAAGAAATGTGTGACCAATAGCATCTTAGATGTAACATTTTTAACATATTTGTACGTATTTTAAAATTCTTTGTTTCTGGACACGAAGACGGTGGTTGTTGTCTTTTCTAAGAATTGAATTTTTCTTACTTACTTGGATTTGCCTTAATTAATATCCAACATAATACACGGGTAATGAAAGCCAGACGACCAACAGTTGTAAGGGGACACTGAGAATATGGATACCTAGATGTGGAATGAATTCAGCTTCTGATGTCAATAAAGACAGGCTATCTGTCTCCGAAGATGGGGTCTGACTCACACTGGCATTGTTTAAGGAAACCAGAACCGTCAACACCTTTATTGTGCACTGACGTCAGTTAGTTCATCCGGTTTCAGGGTTTCTTCACACGACCAAAAAAATCTAAGCCCTTTGCCACCGTGTTGTGACAGAACCCTCCAGTTGCACAGACTCCCGTGTGCGGCTGTGTGGGTTCAGTTGCTGGGGCAGACAAATGACACAGTTACTTTATATATATGGAGAACATGTCGGTTTGCGCGCCACGTTCCAGTGAAGTAACAGACCTCACAACAGACAGAGGTCCTCCTTTATTAGCCAGACAGACCAATAGCTAGCCCAGTCCATGGTGGCCGCTCGGTCTCACCCTGTAATTGTTTAGTGATGTAATCGTGTGGATCAGTAATGTCACCGCCGCGCGTTTTCCCGGTGAAAACCGGCTGCTAATTGCAAGGCAGCTCGAAAACACGAGGACGCGGGCCCCGGCCTTGCAGGACAGAACGTCTTGTCGCTCCACTCAACCCCGGGAGGGTGCGAATGACCGATAATCACTTCTAACAAACAAAAGTCGCTAAAGACCCAGACAGAATGAGTGCCGCTAAGAACAGCAACAGCGAGAGCAGGAAATGGCTGGGGAATCGTCTGTTCTCCGCTCTTGACTGCATAAAATGAGACACGTGAGCAGCAGAGCAGAAACACTAGACAGCCGTGCAGAGCGACACATGACAAAATGGACTCACTGTTTGATTTCTGTGCAGGTGTGGAGGTGAGCACTGAGTGAATTGGTAAGAATACAGATCAGGTAGTCAGTGGAGAGAAGACACCAGTCAGGTCAGATCTTAAGTCAGTGAAATACTTTATTCATAATCCTAGCACCACATATAATACTGCATATAAATACTCCATACAATCTACGTTCTTCTTTTATTTCAATAACAATGACAACAACAACAACAGCAATAATAATAATAATAATAATAACAATAATGAGAATTCTATATAATAATAAAAAGGTAAAATTTTTATTTAACAGGCTGTACAAAAATAAATAATGTATGTATATTATGTACAAAACTAATTTGCAAAAACGTACCTTCTCGGAAGGTAGGAGAGACTTACTTATGAAGTAGTAGAAGGAGAGAAGTCTCTCCTGAGATCGCCACCCTTACACACTACGCACGCGCGCACACACGCACAATTACACACCCGGAGTTGAACACGCAGCGGGAAAGCCTGTTCGCTAAACGTTTTGGTGCTTTCGGGACTGGAGATCTGGGGGCGCTGAGGAAATGAGGATGGGCAGGGAAGGCTTGCACCAATTCAGGAGGGGTGGAGCCATAAAAGGGTGGAGCCATAAAGGGGTGGGCCACGGGGCGGGGCTTGACTTTTGCTCCTCACTCTGCGCTAGTGTGCGCGTGTGTGCGTGCGTGCACCTTCGAATCCTTTCTGTCCAGTCCAGCTTGGACAAACAACGCTCACGCAGACACACCCAAGCAGCATCCGTCAGCACAGCGACGCTTCCTCTGCCCATAGGTTTTTCAAATGGGCCCGTAACACACCCAGGTTCTGTGGACAGTGTCCTCGAGCTTGGCGGCCACAGCCACAGTCTGAGACGGTATTCTCATGCAGAGATGGACGGTACTCTAAACACTGTTAAAAATGTAAACATTCTCCTTGAAGTCGTGTTTTTCCTTCAAGTCTTGCTGAAATGTACACAGTGGCTGGTGAAAAAAAGTATAATAAGTCTTTAATAGTATATATTTTTGTTTTAGAGATTTTTAAGTCTATATTTAATCTTCTTGTTTCCTCTGGTGAAGAAGGAACGCCTGCTTGGCTGAACCAGGCTTCCTTCCCAGCCCATGCTTGTGGCTTCCCTGGTCCCAGGCTCACTCCTCTGGGTGGAGTACATGGCAAGGCCCCAGGCTGCAAAGGTCAAGCAAGGGCCTGGGCCGGACATCTGCGTTGCAGCTCTCCTGGGCCAGGGGGCGCCCCTCGGTGCCCACACAGTGCAGCGGTCGCTTCCGGAAGCCCCGGCCGCAGGACTTGGAACAGGGTGACCACTCCCCCAGTTGCCATACGGGGCAGGACTGCTGGTTGCAGGGGCGGGTGGAGGTGGGACGCAGCTCCGACGGGCACTCGGACGAGGGCCGGCCGCGGGTGTCCAGGCAGTCCACGGTGCGGCGCTGCATTCCCCCTCCACAGGTCTGCGAGCAGGTTCCCCACTCCCGGAGGGTCCACTCTCCGCCCCCTGATCCCTGGATGGCGTTTACGGGGGGGCGGCGGGGGCGGGTGGCGCCAGCCGCGGGTCTCTGGGCGAAGTAGCTGTACTTGACGCGGGGGCGTGGCGAGTCGCCGACGGACAGCACCTGGATGGTGAGAGGCTCGGGGAGTGGAGCGAAGCTACGCAGACGCTCCAGGGTGGCGGAGGAGCCGCTGTAGCGCAGCAGCGCCCCCCGCAGGGCAAGATCCGTCTCCAGCGTGGTCAGCTTGTAGTCACCGTTTAGCAGGTAGGTCCCATCCTGACGACGGACTGCCAGGTAGCTGCTGTCCTGATGGGGGCCACCGCTCGCCCGCTGTTTAACGTCCAGGTGTGTTGCCCCGGCAGGGATGGTCACCACGTCTTGGTAACCGGGCCTGAGTCGTGGCGAGAGATGGAGTCAATCAATACTGTGATCTTTGTCGATCCTCATTATCTTGACATACAGACAAGCGCAAATTCTCCTCATCGTCAGGTCATACACAAAAAAACGCATTTGACACACACACACACACACACACACACACACACACACACACACACACACACACACACACACACACACACACACACACACCTGGCACGGTCCAGTGATCCTGAGACCTTCTTGCAAGTGGTGCCGTCACCACCACAAACGCCGCACTTGTCGAACCGCCGGCTGGATCCGATGACCCGGTCACAGCCAGCCTTCACACACTGACCCTGCACACAAACCGAGGTGGAGTCGGGGCTGCAGGGCGTTCCATCCGCCACCTGGGGGCAGCAGGGAGAAAAATACTGTCATATTCAAGCCAACAGGGCAGACTGGCAATCACTGGATTACTAACGGCCTAAATATAGATAGAACTGCCACATCTCCCAGGATCCGAATGACACATTCAGTAACGTCACCAGAATGTCACAAAAACGTTCAGTCTCAGCTCTCCCGAAGTCTCACCTTGGGCTTGAGTACGAAGAAGTAGCCGGTCCCCTTGGCCCTGCAGACCAGCTTGCAGCGATCTTTGGGGGAGACACCGGCGTACTTGGGGACCCACTCCACCCCGTCGCCTGAACCGAACACCACGGCAGATGAGATGTCGTTGTGGGCCAGACACTGCTCCTCGCGGAATGTCAGACCTGGGGACAGGGCGGGGACAGGTCACAAGTCTGCCACCGCGCTCAGACACACAACCCGGTTTTTCTCTCTCACGCATACCAAACTAAAGACATCATCAGATTAAAAACTGATTATAACTGCAGATTTATAAGATTTCACGGAGATTGCACAGTAAAATTCAAATAGCGGTGGTTGATGGGGCCTCCGGAGTTGGCCAGGGTTTCCAGCTCAACCTGGCCCCTGGAGCATTAGCGCTTTAGCTGGCTAGCGGGCTCACCATTGCTGTCGGGGCAGAGCTGGGTATTGCAGGAGCGGTACTGGATCCTCTTTCCCTCACAGTACTTGCCGCCGTTCTTGGGGGCTGGATTGTCGCAGTCCCGAAAGGAGAACTGCACCCCTCCGCCACACGTGCGCGAGCAGTCCCCCCAGGGACCCCAGGTACCCCAGTTGCCGTTCACTGGAGTCTGCCGTGGGGAGGAGACCAATGTCAGTCAGATGAAACCAACTGTCCCGCAGCTACATGCCAATTGCAGTTAGCCGATATGATTTCACATAATCAAAAAAAATTTATTAAAAATAAATGATAAAATCGACATTTGGCTTTAATTTGGTTCTATAATACGCATCACCAGGACTAGTGAACAGGACATTCTGAAAAGTTCTGAAAAGGGGAGGGGACCCCACCTGGTACTGCGCGGCCTGGCTTCGCGTGAGGCAGCGTCCGGCCAGGCACCAGCTGTCGGGTCCACAGGACGTCCCGTCGGCCCAGGGGAAGTTCTTGGTCTGGCAGACCAGCAGGCCGCCGGGGGCGGTGACGGTGCACCAGAGCGCGGAGCAGGTGGAGCTGAGGTCCGGGCAGTGCTGGGACTCCTCTCCGAAAGTCAGCCGGCACTGGCGGTCAGCGTCGTAGACCGAGCCAGGCAGCGCCTTGGGCAGAGCCTGCGGCTTCTGGGGCTTGTCCAGCAGACACTGACCTGGTAAGACAGCAAGGAGGGAGGATTTGCGGGTGAGTCGGTGGGTTTGAGCGTTTGGGGATGGAAGCGCGAGAAGCTCGGGGGAATCTTCTCGTGCTCCCGCGGTTTGTGCCCCGTCGTGTGTGCACGAGGCTCACCATGGCCATTGTCCAGGAAAGTGGTGACCATCAGGGCACTGCACGGAGACCAGGGCTGCAGCTGATCCAGGTTGGACAGGGTGGACGCCATCATGTGGGAGCTCCAGTGGGCGCCGTTGACACTGGCACACTGCCGGGCGTCGTCGTGAGGCATGTTGAGCACGTGACCTGCGGGACAGACGTCACGGGTCAGAGCCTTCCATCTGGAGTTCCATCTGTGGTAGAATCTCATCACTGGCTCATTCAGCCTGGTGCCAGTATATCATTACAGGCTCAGCCTGCTGTCAGTATCTTTGACTTTGTAATTAATGTGTCTCTGTTTGTATGTGATTGTGTGTGTGTGTGTGTGTGTGTGTGTGTGTGTATAAAGCCCTCATACCTAGCTCGTGTGCCACAGTGAAGGCTGCCTGCAGGCCGTCGTCTTCGATGATGGAGCAGCTCCTTTCAGGGTCGCACACAGTGCCCACGTCGGCCATGCCCAGGGTGTCACACGAGTGGGCACCACACAGATCCTGTGGGGAGAGGCACACGGGTGGTCAGCCGAGCCTTCTCACAGTCATGCCTCCTCCATGCCAGTGTGTTCGGGCGTGCGAGTGCGTGCCGCACCTGTCTGGTGAACAGCACAGCAGTGTCGTAGTGCTCAGGGTGGCGGTCGCTGGTCGGGTTGTGCTGGCGCTGCCACTGGCAGAAGTTGCGGAGCGTAAGGGCGGCGTTGGTGGAGACGTCCGGCCCGCGCTGCTCCTCCTGCACCACAAGGAGCTTCACCACCGCCAGGCTGATGGGGTTGTGGATGGTGGGGTGGCGGTACAGCCGAGACGCCACCGCCATCACGGTCAGCAGGTAGGACTTCAGCCCCTCGCCGTGAAACTGGGCCATCGACCGATCCGCCACCAACAACATCTCCACGTAGCGCGGGGTGGACACAAAGCGGCGGTGTCGCCGGGGAGCTGCAGGGACGCAGGCGAGAAAACCAGTCAAATGGGTGTGAAGATCCAGCAGATACAAGTGTGAAAGTGGGACAATGTGATGTTTACTCTGTCCTGAGATCCTCTTAATGGAGGAAAACAACATTAAAAGTTATTTTTATTATTTGGGAGGTAGGGTGGGAGGTTTGGGGAGGGGGGTAAATTATAAAAAAAGATTAACGGCAACCCAAAAATCTTTATAAAATAATTAACAAAACAAACGTCAGCCAGTCGTCAGCCAAAAAGCAATGAAGGATCTCACTGAATAAATGCACATATTGCAGACACAAGTTCTCCTCATCATCAGGTCAAACACGACCTTCGTGTAATACACGTTCCTGCCCTGATCTTGCTGACAAAAATAAAAACCGAAAAACCCAAAGTACACTAAAACAACGCCTGCCTGCAGCCGGCAGAGCTAACGCCACGCGCGCTACCACGAGGCGAATTTACACGTAGTCCTACGACGTCACTTGTTCACTCCCCCTCTCGCCGAGCCTCCCTCCTTTCTCGTTCTCAGTCAAAATCTCGCCCCTCACTCTTAACCCCCTCAGCGACACGAGAGGCATCTGCTTTCCAGAAACTCTTCCCAATGACGCCAACGCCTACCAAAACTTTTGCCCAAGCTGAATTTAAAAAGTAACACCCATCACTTTATAGGATTGTAATACAAAATACAGAAAATTGCAGGTTACTGTAGTAATACTGTACTGTGGCAAAAGTTTATGTGGAAACCTAAAAGGCAACCGAAAAGTTTAATTTATGTTAGCTCGGATCCGTCCATCTTGGGGACATAACCCTTTTATGTGAAGTTATATTCCAATCGCCTGATTAGTTTTGAATGATCGCTCGCTAACCGTATTCACTATTGATTAAACTGAGCCGGATCACTCTTTCCCCGTTACTTCCTAACAACTCAGAGTAAAGTAAAATCAATAATTAGTAATTAATGTTTATTTAATCTTGATCTGGGTAAACATTTTACTGAGATGTCAAAAAATATACCTGAGTTATCAAAGGTTCCTGGTTTCACGTCGTTTTCTGGTACCCTATCCTCCTCCTCGTTGACCCCGCATTTGGAGCCCCCTTCCTCGGCCAACGACGAGCGACTCCTGACGCGAATGAGGTGAAGGTCACCATCGGAGGAGCCCGCATCGCTGGTATTGCTAGGGTGGATGAAGTACTCTTCGCCGCGCAGGTAAAAGCCGCCCTTCAGTCCGTGGCACAGGTTGAGGGCAACCGCGGAGTCGGCCTCGCCGTTAACCGTTCCCGAAAAGAAGCAGCGGGCTAAGGCTACGCTGTCCGACTTCTGCGACGTCTCCGAATCCTGGGCCCCAGGTTGACCCACTACTTGGTAGATAAACCCGGGCGCCAGGAAGGTCTGGTCCGGCTCCAAGTCCAATACTATCCGTTTGCCAAAGACGTCCAGTCTGTACACCCGTCTCTCCGCATTCTTCTCTCGCTCCTCGGCGCTAAGTATCCGCCCCTGTTCAGTCTCTCCCTTCGCCTGGACCGAGTCGAGCCTTACCGGCACCACGGCGCTCTCCGTCCACCCGCCGTGTGTCGTGCGCACGCACAGAACGGCAATGAAGCCAAACAAGACGCATAAAAACGACATCATATCTGCCAAATCCTCAAGATGGAAAAATTAAAACTCAACTCTCTGCGCGGAAGAAATCAGAGAATCCTCAACGATCACGCAAATGATCGCAAAAACAAGTGTCAAAAAGTTATTTCAAAGAAAGACCGCTTGATGGATTTAAAATGGAAATGCGCCTAGTGTAAAACCCATTTGCACATAGTCTTTCATTGAGGTGGTTAAATTGATATTTGATATTGCTTTGCACGTGTAAATAGGAAGTCGCGTCGGTCTGTCACTTTTAAAAGTGAAACGGTATCTTCGTTAAAAAAGACAACGTTAAATCCAGCTCAAGTTCCTAGGGTAGTGCAGAATCAGAAACTTTCTCGACTCCGGTTACCGCCGTGACCGCCTGCCTTCCTTCTTTTCCGTTTGAGCACTGGCAGTTTTTTCCACCTCCGTCTGTATTCTCCCGTTCCCTTAAGTTCTGCTCAGTCCCCGGCTCCCCATTATATCCCTCTCCGCGGGACCACCCCTTTCCTGGAGACCCTTTGATCTGAACGCGTAGAAATCTCGTGCGCAATGAACACGCAGTCTAGCCCTGGAGCCCGGCCACAATAATCAATCATAGTGGAGGAGGCTTTTGGCCGAGAGAAGTTTTTTTTCCCTGTCCAGCTAGTAGGCGGGATTATCCCTTTTCCCCTTCTCTGACCATGTTCTCTTTATGTCTTAGTTCTTCGTACTTAAAACAAAACTTGTGCGTACTCGATACCCCACCCCCCACCCCGACTATAGTATTGCATGCGTTGAAACATCAACGGTACAGAACGGTACATAGTGACATTTTTAAACTGACCCCTTGCACGGGCATTTACTTAAGTCAAAGGCTTTTATTTTTTCTCCTGCGGGTGTTGTATGTGCTGCACTGATAAATCTGTAACGGCTACCAGCTGATCGAGGTTGGGAAAATTTGTCACTGCGCCTGCACTCATTGACAGAGGAGCTGCGAGAACAAGCGGTTCACGAGCTCCTCGGACCGTTCGAGGCATTTAAATTAAAACGTTTTTGATATCGCAGTTACTCGACGTATATGTAAAAAGTTATATATTACGCGTAAAGATGTTGAACTATGACACACCACTTTACACTTTGCAGACAACATTTTTCTTATTTATAGTAAATGTAATACTAAGAAAAATAAAGAGATTTATAAATTCTATACGCAAATAAAACGGGAATCTGATGGTGACGCGCATTCGTTCTCGGCCCAACATTAAAAAGTCGCGACAGGTGTGATACAGTCAAACATTTAAGAAAGGTTTACATTGATTGTAATACACTTATTTTAATCAATGCTTCAATTAATTAAATTATCTGTTAAAAACTAGAAAGCCACATGGCCTAATCATCTACGGGCATAACTATTATCATAAATTGTATTATTCAATAGCTACTGCAGCTCAGTTTCAGGATACACGTTAATTTATTTGTTCAGAGAGTACAGCAAAGCATTATGAGTTAAAAGAAGTGTCCTCGGGTATTCTGTTAAATAGTTACAGACCACCTTAAAAGTTTTACACTAAAAAATCCATTGTTATAGTTATTTTGCCCACTAGATGGCAAACCTTTACCATACTTTGACGGAGCTGCCATAGGAAATTGAAAACGGGTTACCGTCTAGCTACAACTCAATCACCGGATTCCAGTACGCAACTCGGTGATTGATTGTAATCATAATTGGAAACGAAAAAGATGTGCGAGACTTGGATATTTCGCCTTGTAATTGACCCTGCCGAGAAGATACAAGATACCGACTCTAAATTCGGGAGCGACCCATCAGTATTATTTAGACTAACATTTTATTCACGTAACGCACTTGCAGCAACCCGACAGGTAAAACTTTGGGGAAAGTTGGGTTGCTTTGAAGACTGGTCAATCTATTTCAATTGATAGTGAAACACATTTTAACGATGACATTTAAAACCAGAGAGGTGAAGGATGCAGAGACAAATAAGGTGTTATTTTTCTCAGTGGGCAAAATACTTTATTTGAATGAAAAAAAGTTAAGTCATGTTGCCAAATATTAGCACGAAAAAAAACAATACGAATTCGAAAATGATAAGAAAATCAATCAATCAATTTTGATCGAACGACGGACAATAATGTCAAAATTTTCCCATGAAATATTCGTGAAATAAGTTAACAAGTGGTCCAGTAGGTGGCAGTACAACATCACATTAGAGATGTACTCTAATGCAGTAAGTCTGTAACTCTGAAGGAACGAACAACAAGGATCTCTGATGAGAAGATTGTAAATTCTGGCCTGTAAACAGTTGGCCATCCTTTGGGAGCAACACAACAATGTGTAGGTAGCAATTATTTTCAAAATTAAAGTAAGGCTGTCTTACCTGACACGTGTTTAATGCAAACGCCTTTGCATCTGTTCACTGTATTGAACTCTGTACATTGTACTTTTACACAGTACGGTGTAAAAGCCTAGACTGGTCCTGGGAGTTGCGTGTTGTGTGGTGGTTTCGCATCCGTACACCTTATTGGCCAGAAACTAGGCTGAAGCCTTCAAATGTCACAAACTGGAGGGTTACCAGTAGTTCAGTGGAGACCCATATAGACTTTATTTAGCGGGTAAATCTGCCTTTACACCTAATCAGTGTGCCATCTTCTCCCAGTGCAATTTAATGAACTGCAGTCGGATCTGGTGTCTGGGGCCCCCCTGCGCTCCGTTGAATCCCTGAACCCGGGCCTAATTCACAATACGTTCCAGGCGCAGGTGATGCACTCCTGATTGAAGATGACTTTGGATGGGGAGGCTCAGCTTCCCAATCCCGGATAGAGCAGCAGACACATTGTTGTGTGGAGGCCAGCCGATGGAGGGGCGGCTGGGGACCAGGAAACCAAGTGTGGAGGCCAATGCAACGTAAGAACCAGCTCAGGGTCACCGAGGCAACCAGCCACACCAGCCCCGGCAACCATGGGGTGCAGCAGGGGTACCTCAGGCAGACGGGACGCACCTCTAAACGTCGTCACAGGACCTCTAAACGTCGTCACAGGACGTCTAAACATCGTCACAGGACGTCTAAACATCGTCACAGGACCTCTAAACGTCGTCACAGGACCTCTAAACATCGTCACAGGACCTCTAAACATCGTCACAGGACCGCTAAACATCGTCACAGGACCTCTAAACATCATCACAGGACCTCTAAATGTCGTCACAGGACCTCTAAACGTCGTCACAGGACCTCTAAACGTCGTCACAGGACGTCTAAACATCGTCACAGGACCGCTAAACATCGTCACAGGACCTCTAAACATCATCACAGGACCTCTAAATGTCGTCACAGGACCTCTAAACGTCGTCACAGGACCTCTAAACGTCGTCACAGGACGTCTAAACATCGTCACAGGACCTCTAAACATCGTCACAGGACCGCTAAATGTCGTCACAGGACCTCTAAACATCATCACAGGACCTCTAAATGTCGTCACAGGACCTCTAAACGTCGTCACAGGACCT
>JAOYSI010060436.1:0-23986 GCA_025775065.1 Hiodon alosoides
ACACAAGTTCCAACAGTAATCACCATTCAACGACATATGGTAACGTGCACTAAACATCCAGTTATAAAAAGAGAAATTTGCCACTTGCTACACACCACAATGCAAATAACTTAATTAGAATGCCACACAGAGACAGCAAGTTAAAATGGGTGAGTACCCACCTATAAGACTTCAAAAAGCGTTTTCTCTTCATGCCCCTGACTGAGCAGGAGGGAATAAAAGACCCGGAATAGTCCAACTTTAAATCCATGGCTGCCCCAAGGTTCGACTCTATGAAATGAGGAAGCTGGGCTTGGGTGTCTTCCTGTGGTGTAGCTGCTTCCTGAGACGATCAAGATGGCACACAGTGTCGCACAGCCCTGTTCAAGGGATTCCGCACGAACAGTGACACTTCCCTCCCCCATTGCTCATAATCCCATTACTACCATTCATAGCTTCAGCGTCTGGTGTCCCTCTGCACCCTTTTTTATTGATCCCTCTGATTTACTCGAGATGTTTCAACATCAGTACACATTATGGTTTCAAAATTCTTGTAGGCACTCAACAAAACATAAATTAAACAATGCAGCAACATAATAACACTTTTATTCAAATTTTCAATAAAAACCTTTCCAAATTATATTTACACTACTGAAAGCAGAGTAGTGACTAGATTTATTTTGGGGGGCAGGATCTGAAAAAATTTTGTTAAACTATTATTACTTTAGTGATCTGAAAAAATAGCTAATTTTCTCCAAAAATGTAATAGGACTACAATTCAAAATAATGATATAAAAATGATAGCAATATATAACAACAAAACAAAAGGAGTAGCGTATATACCTGCCTGAGCCTCGACAGTTTGAATATTGTTTCATTTGGAATTTTAATTGAGATATTCTCATATCTCTCCTGACACTCTTGACAGGAAAATAAAATGCCTTTCACTAGCCCGAACACCATACACGTATGTGCTTCAACCAAACAACCAATGCTCCTTTGCTCATCTGGCCCCAGGCTGTTTAGGCACTGAGCTTTGAATATGATAATGTGCTGGTCTGCAAGGATTCCCTTTCACCTACTTGCCTCAACATAAACTTACTGACACAGCAAACCTTTTAGTGAAAGGGGATTATGAAGGCCGTAATTGAACAGTCAGATTAGGACTAACGCTGTTACGAATGCTAGCACACGTAATTCACTGCAGGTGGCCCCGGCAGTGTTACTGCTGCCATTCTTTCCAGCTCTAATGACCAGGTAGGAGTTCGTGTTGGGGCAGATTGGCATCATTTTTGTGGGGCAGTTAATCTATGAAAGCTTTTTGTCATTCGGGTTTATAGAAATTTTTGTGTAAAGATTCCATCGACCAAGCTTGATTTGACACAGCCCCAGCACACCTGATTAAAAAAAATCCAGAGCAAATGTAAGTAATGTTCTCTATGGTGTCTGTGCAATAACTTGTTGGCATATACATTTCACAGGTAATGATCAAATTTAAAAAATCAAAAAACTTTGGAAACTTGCTAATCACACTTTACATACACTTATTAAGTATGATATATATACTACTCATGAAAAGAAAGCACTATTAAATTCAATTTTATAAAAAAAAAAATAGACTACATATAAACAATATAAACTGTATAATCCTACTGCTACTATCTGCTGGTGGGTCTGAATCTATTGTTTATATAAAACATCAAAAAGCAACCAAAAACACACACAGACAAACAAATACACACACACGCACACACACATACACACACACACACACACATACACACACACACACACACACACACACACACACATTTTAAGACACAAATTAGCTGTCCTTTTATTTTCTCGGGCCCATTCAACCTTTTAGTGTTTATTTACGCAGTGAGAGAACATGGGACCAAAATCCTTAAAAAATAATATCTAAATGTCATTGCTGCACTTTGAACAATTAGCATTCATCATCCAAGGCACAATCAGAAACAAGGACAACCATTTACTAGGGGAACATTGCTCTTTGCATTTTCCCTGAATGCAGGGCTACACTGATATAAAGTGAGACTGTGCACTTTTCTAAACCAATTTGTCCCGTCATTACTCAAAATGGATTGCATATTACTGTCCGCGGGGCTAGGCTTGCTGATAAACACGCTGCGTTTGAAAGCCTTATTAATAAAGGGCCATAAGCCCGCTAAACAGCCTCTCCTACTCCTCTGTCTTTGCCAGTTACTGTGTGCTCTGCGCTTATTGCAAGTACCAAAGTCTCACTCGCACGGAGCAAATAAAACAAACACCCTCAGTCACCGTGCAACCCTTTTTGCTTGGTCTGAATTGGTAACCCTCTTTAAATACAGTGGCTGGAAACCATGGTAGTGTGTATACGCAAATAACAAAGTCACAGCAGAACAATGGATGCAATATAAACATTAAAAAGGAGTCATCGAGCTTTGACTAAACAAATGGTCAACCTTTGTCTCAAGCCCAGTGTACTAAGGGGCAATTTGACAACCCCTATTTCCAAAAGCTAAATGCTGCTATTTGGAAGCCTAAATTAGGGCTGGGAAGCCCACTGAACACAACTCATTTTTTGCAAGTTTCATGTTTCATGTTTCTGTATTTGGCCAGAAAGGAGGTGTGCATACCTGGAGTGCAGCACAACCCAATAAATACAGAGAGCAGAGACACATGAGAGGAACAATATTCATGCAATAGTTTAGCAAGCCGAGTGCCACTAAGATTTACACCTAATTTACAATTTATATGCAGCGATGATGACAACATTGCACATCCTTTCAGGAAACCCATAATAACATAAACTTGTATATGTATATATGTTATTTTAGTTTTAATCTGGCAACAACTCAAAAATAAAGCACCATAATTCAAAAGAGTTCATTTATTTTAATTGTTGAATAAATAATTCATATTGTCATACAGACTTTTTCGGTCTTAGTACCAAATGTCAAGATGCTGGTTCCATTGTTATTAAAAAAAAAAATAGAAAAGAAAATAATTACTGAACATTCTGCACTGTGCAATAAAAAAAAAAAAATCTGTAACATTACCATCTCCTCCTGGGTTTGATGTCGATAGGCTTGTTGATGGCAAAGGGCGATCCATTGTTATAGGTTGTGCGATGCCTGGTAATCTTTTCTAGGGTGAGAAGCTCACAACTTGCAGGCAGGCTCATCTTCGAACCTCACGCCAGAGAGGCACCCAGCAATCTGCCTTCACACCCCAATACCTCCCCTCAATATGTACTACTTCCATGTGCTTGGGAGGGGGGGCTTACTGCTCCCGGTGGCTCAGAACGCTGGCAAGCGATACTTCTTCTCCTCATGCATGAAGAATGGAGAGATCACATCCATGAATCTCATCTCATCGTCTAGGGATGCATTTTGGGACGCCACGCAGCAGAGCGCTGGCGTATCTGCATTAGAACTGCCCTCATGGTTGTGCCCAGTAGCAACAAGTTAAACTGCCCTGCAAAAGCCCTGTCACTGTCCGCTGCTCACTGCTCTAATAGTCATTAACAGAGAGCCCAAGGATACAATGGAGGTGAGAGAAATCTATCAAACCCACCCGCCTGCTGTATACAAATGATTTAATAACTCTGCCTTGTATACCTTATCAGTGCTTTTCCAAGAGAACCGAATATGCACCTAACTACGTCTTCTCCTTCTAGAGAAGACATTAACCAATTTTTTATGCGTTTAATCAAAAGAAATATTAAAGGCCATCTACAAAAACCTACATTGAGAAATATACACAAAGCTTAGATAAATTGTAGCAATCTACTTTCTCAAATAATAGATAAGTGGGCCCATCTAATTCGATAGTGTATGTTATATAGTGACTATAAAATAACAATAATAATAATAATAATAATAATAATAATAATAATGAGACATATTTCGAAAAGTACTCATCAATCCTTCTACGGTAAAATAATCAGTAAGTTATTTAAGTAATGACACAAATCAAAACTTTGGCAACCAGCACTGTACATAACTGTATTAAATAGCTTTTTGTTTTTATGAGCACAAGAAATAAAATACTTGCAAAAAAGATCATTATTTTCAATACAATTAGTGGTTGGTCAAATTTTTAATTTGGTTTCAGCCTTAATGGTTCTTTATCTATTTGCAACTCTCCATCATTATCTGTTCAGCGATGTGACCTTCTAAAAATTTTCATCCACTAAATGAGTGATCAAGGGACTGTTGAGAAAAGTTCACGCGCAATTTTATATAAACTTTTACACTTAATAACAATCACTCATTTTATGCCGAAGTGGCTGACCTAGAAAAACTATTGCTTCAAGTTTAGGTTGCATTCCTTAAAGGTACAATTCAGCAATATAGAACCACCCTCAAAACTATTAGCAAAACTATTATCACAAAATATTAGCTAGTTTGGAAATCTAAAAATTGCTTTTTTCTGTTGACACACTAATAAAGAAGACCAAAAATAAACATCAAAGACTAGTCTGTAAAACAAAGCTGGCAGGCCTAAGACTTTTGCACAGTACTGTAACTGCTCTTCTTATCCACCAAATGAAGTTTGATCCACTTAATATAGTTTCCTAAGATATGTTTAAGTGCAAGAGATTGTAAAGTTGTTCTGTTCCCATTTAAATTTGCATCTGAGTCCTACACTGAAGTGGAAGTGATCATATTAAACTCTGCCACGTGACGTTATCATCAGCCATATTGTCATATTTACATCAGCCGCGTGAGCAAGATTATCAGAGAAAAGAGACTTCCGATTATTTTTTCTAATGTCATCTTATTGTGGGACCAGGGTGCATGCTGAATTGGTTAAACCAAAATAGTAGTGAATAAAGTTCTTATTCACACTGTTCGTTTATTTATGTATTTGATTCTAGCCCAAGGATAAGAACTAGCCACAATAGCTAGTAAGGTTACCAAAGATATTTGAGCAAACTATGTCATTAAAAGAATAATGGGTTACTAAAATAGGCTAGTAATTATGTTAGGTTAGTAATTACAAAAAATAAGGCATCCCTCTATAAGCTGAAAACAATAATTCAGACCGGGAATTTGATTCCATCCCAGGTCACCCTGTTCACCAGACCGCTAATTTTGAGCAAAACGACCGTCAGGCCACCAGGAAATGTCCCAGGGCTCCTGACGGCCTGTCCGCCACTGCAAGCATGCTAGTTAACTCATTTATTAGTTGTCTAGTGACTCATTACTCCTTACTGACAATACAAAATCATTTTAAGACCTAGTTTCCAATATATCAACTAAATTCAATGGGGAAACATTGTGAGGGGTAGTTCAAGTCCAAGAGCATTATAAGTTATATGCAAAAAACATTAATTCCGTTCAACCAAACACGAGTGGCAAACGTGAACAGCCCATGGCATCGAACACAATTCCTACATGATGAATAACGGCAGATGCTGGTGGGTGTCAAAGTACGGTTTCCTTTTGACTATTAATCTTTTGTGAAACCGAAGGACAGAACCAATCAAAATAACCAATTCTAAAACAACAACCAGCGGCTGTAATTCCATCTGTCTCTTAAAAGCCAGTTGAGGTCTTCAGCTTTTAGCTGGTTTGATGGTAAACTTTGCGGGGGGTTTAAACCCGTCAACTGCCAAAGATCCCAAGTGCATTGCATATCAACCCACTGATGTATTACTATCTACATCTGTATCTATGAATGCTAAATATAGCTGTAATAGATACCATTATGGAAGTCTTTGGAGCAACTCTCTACTCACAAAACATTGGATCTGATCTGATCTAGTCTGAGTTCTTCTAAAATGTAGAACCAAACGTCTCCTTTCTAAAAAGCCTGGATGGGTGCCATCTGTCAGTAATTTCTCCATCAGACTGAATACTCTCCTCCAAAGAATGTGATTTTCTTTATAACTTAATGTACCATAATGTACCATAGAAATAAAACAAAAAACAGATATTTTCAAGAATGAAAAAGTATCTTTATGAAGGTAATGTCCCTAGTGGCTTCTTTGCATACATTTGAACCCTGGGCCAACAAACCCAATTTATTTATGTATTATTTTTTTTCTCATCAAATTTCATTGCCCATTTGTTTAAACTGTTTCGTACCAATATAGGAGATGAGCCACATGTAAAAATAACAGAACAACATTATGCCTATTCAGTGAAGTATGATAAACTAACTCGCTTACACACATGCTCTGTGGTATTGGCTGGCGCTTGCTGTTGGAGACAGTGACATGATAGGCCAGCCTTCCCAGCAGCAGCAGCCAATCACAAGGTTGAATTACACACAGCACTGTTGTCTGCCTGAATTAATTCTGATTTTTCTTTTTATGAAGTCAAAAAATGAAGTAAAAAAAAAATCATATAGTTGTCAGGGTTGCATTTAATAGGCTCAAAAATACATAATACATTAAAGTAATCTTTTTAAGTAACTATTTCTTAAAGAAAATTTGGAAGGGAATGATATATTCCACACACAGTTGCTGCATGAAATGACTGAAATATATTCAACCGTATCAAAACTAACAATTCATGATTCGAACCAAAATTTACTTACAATATGACCATTAACTGAATTAACCTGCGAGTTCAGTGGTTAATAAATTGCACTAGAGGGCAGCACTGAAACACACGCCATTTACTAATATTTTACAATTATTTGAAGTGACTCAAAGAACAAATTGGTTTTACATCTCAAATGCATGTATGTTACCTAAAATTATCAATGAACAAGCTTTTCAGAGTGCAATAAAAATAGGATACCAAAAATGTAGAGAAATGAAAGAATACATTAGAAATACAATTTGAGTTGAGCCATAATGTGCTATCAGGAAAGCATGCATGCCAAAGCCTACTATATAAAAATAATTTTATATAAAATAACAACTAACCCACAAATTAATGTAGTTAACTTAATGCTTAGTTATAGGTAGATTGCCTCATCATAAGAGGTGTCTAGCCTGAGGAACAGAAATATTTTGTACCTTTTTCAGTCATGACAAGGTTAAGCACCTCTCATTCTTTAACTTCCTTTCAGTTTGGGTGCTGAAGGGCCCAAGACAATAATATGCCACAAAAAAACAAACAGCATCACAACAGACGATATCCACCAATTGACACTGCTTTCTCAAGGCTTGAGGATAAGGTTATTTACGATTGTTCTTACTAGTTGAATTAATTTTACTGTAATAACAGAAGATTTTAGCTGGCACACTCTGCTCTAACACAATGATAGTAGAACCTTTTGCTTCACAGTGGATTTCTGTTCTGTATTCCTAAATGACTAAAATGACTACAAAGCAATTCATATGCCATATGTATGCCAAATACACCTTGAAATTGTGATTATCCGCTGTTATTTTACAATACAATATGACAAGATGTTGTCTCTGGAGTCAAGAGAAATTTATTTCGTTCCGAGTGTTAGGGTAATGGGGCTTTCGGGAGGTAAGGTCATTGTATTGCTGTTGTCAGTTATGTTATGTGAAGTTTTTTGGATTCAATACCTTACTCTCAGAAACATATATTTAAACTTTTACACTGTATGAAGTTTAATCTTCACTAAACAGCTAACAGAAAATAATGATATTGTTATGTCAACTAAGTAAAAAAGACATTTTTATAATAGATATCCTCACAAACATTTACTAGATTGGTTATTCGGTTATTTGATAGTTTCTTGCCAGGGTTAATGCACCAGAAAATCATGTTTATCAGAGCAGAACCCATGACTATAGGTGAGTTTGTGTTCTTTGATAAATCATTTTATTTTCACACTAACAACTGGGTAAATTAACTTGTGAATTCATTTTAAGTACAAACTAGAGTTACTATATACTATCAATTTAAATGTAATTTAACATTTTACTGGTTTGTTTATTGTTACATATTACAGTTTTAGGTTGTGGATTTTAATCAAAACCCTAAGGATAAACCAAAATTCCCTCAATAAATTGTGGTTCTTTTTTGATGTTTATTAAAACATTTAGTCTGCACGTCAAAAGTATCTAATGTATACAGGACATTTGGCAGGGCATTTAGCACAGCATGGATTATTATTCAAATTAGTTTAATTCTATTTAGCTCCAAAGTGAGAGCCATGTACCTCTAGAAGAACTAACAAATGCCTTTAAGCCATTAAATTTCTGACATGAGGATCAGCCCATTCCTTACACAGCAAGCATCACAGCTACTAATCCAGGCCCTTTCTTACAGCACATTACAATAGACTATTTTAGCTAGTTATTTAATATTGCACTTGACCCCTTAAACTTATGGACTTATGTACCTCGGATAAGAGTGTCTGCTAAATGACTAAAACATTAAATACTGTCAAAAATAACAATGTTGAGAAGTTTGGTAAATGCGAAAACTGTCTATGTACAGCAATAATAAACAGAAGCTGAGACACAATCAAGATCAATTTATCAGTATATTAAGATTAGACATTTTCTGAGTTTAAAAAACTCATCTCATGGATGGCAAACAGAGATTTAAATATACCAACAGATTTACAGGCGGTCATTTTTGGGTGGGTGAAAATGGGAAAAATAATACCAGCTGTGAACAGTAATGTATGTTTCCCAGGACACTTTTCCCACATACCCTTTATTAAAGTAGAACTAGTTTCTCTTGGTTTGTGGTAGGGGGCTGACAAGCTACTTACAAGCAACAAAACAAAAGAGGAAAGCCCAATATATACTGTCTGCATTAAGTAATGTGACAGCATTGTTGTCTATTCTATTTGTTACATTAATTTGGTCATATTTATAGGTAGAGTAACTTCATAAACCAATTTACTTCATAGAAATGGCTTTAATTTTGTAAAAAGATCATGTTTAAAAATGGCTATCACTGGAAACGGAAAGTCTCCTATGTGGTAGAACATTAGTCATGCAGTAAATGCAAACTATTTACACCAAACTCCAGGCAAGAATTAAATATGCCACAATAACATGTTTCATGTGTCAGATTACCAAAAAAAAAACACCACATCTTTCCAGCAAGAGGACACTTGCAGTCGCTGTCTATTGGAAACTCAAATATGATTTGACTACGTAAGAATGGAGAACTGAAATGAGGTTTACTGACAAAGTACATGAAAATATAGAGATAGCAAATATGACAGATTGTTGGGAGTTGCTATCGTCACATTTCCACGTCAGGAAATACATTTCCAGTAATCTTCATTGGATCAGGAAGCTCACAGTCAAAACTGGAAACTGAGAGGATGGGACTTGCAAGCTAATTCATTTGATTGCTTATCTTTTCTTCAAGAGAGTTCTTCAACTCTGAGATTATATTCCTAGTAAGACACTTAAACCTACATGGCCGCAGAGGCATTAGATGTTACTTGGTTGACCGTCCACACTTCAGACCGGGAGTAAAGGTTCGCTTACATTTCACTATGAAGCTCCAATTTACCTCTATGTCACACATAGCTCTATCCACGCATGTTCTAGTGACACATGCTTGGTTTTCTGTCTAGAGGTTTCCTTATTTGCATTATAATGTTTAACACCAGTTCCCAGCACCTTTACATAACCAATTCGGATATAATCCTGAGGCTCCTTTTAAACTTCACAAGGAGTTCCCTAAAGAGAACACTGTGACGTTAGTCACAACAACAGGAGATGCACATACTCTTGGCAGTAAGAAAGTGGCTGAGGTAATCGGCTTTGCGCAGTAATAGGTGTAAACCTCTGTGATGTCACCCTGATTCCGCTCTAAACCTCTTCTTGTCTCCAGTGTGCCTGGTACTGAAACAGTCACCTAGGACTCACACAAGAGCCTCGTGGGGTTTCCCAAGGCCAGGGAGATACCCAAGGAGAATCCTTTCCCCACATTACTCCTCGTCCCTTCTGAGAGGACAGGCACCCATTTATTTATTTTTCTCCTTCTGGAAAACTAGTGCTTAGACAATAATAAGAGACTAAAGCAAGGAGTCAAGGTAGGAGCAGATTACAACAAACTAAAAAAATGTATGCTATACTTTAATTCACTGTATTGATTCCTGCCCTCCATAATAATTTAGAGTGAATAATACTGAATGGAATAGTGACAGAGCTGTTAAGACACTGAACTTCAAATCAGTGTACTGTAACCCAAAACCAAGTAGTGGTTCCGCTTGAGAAGATAGTCAACTAGCAGTTTGTTATTATCCAGTAATATGCATTTATATATAACCACAAATGAGAAGCATGGATGCATCCATTCTGTTGCGTTAATTAAAAAAAATAAAAAAATGTTAATATTGTTCTCTGTTGTAATATGTGTTGTTGTGTCAACACATATTACTGCAATTGATATTACTATTCATCCCAGCTATCATATCTATCCTCTTTATATTCAGCAATGAAAGGCAACTATCATGTTTCAAGTTTTTTTGTTAAAGTTGTCTGATCTACAGATCTAGTCTAGGCAATGCGACCTGGATAGACCAATAGCCATGCATCTCACAGACCCTAGTCAGAACTATAACAGCCCGACAAGGAATTGACATGGTGCCTTTTATGTAGGGCTGTCTTAGCATTATAAAGAGCTTGTGTGGGAAGTTGAGGGTGCTTCACAACTGTAGGCTGTTTAATTACTATTTTCATTCGGTGGTGCTTCACCAGACAAGTGTCACACAGAATATGGAGAGGTTTCCTTTTCAACAGAATATCCAGTGAACAGAACCTGGAAGTGTTCTAGCTGCTGTAATCTAACAACAATAAAAAATCAATTAAAGCTATTACCTATCCTAGAGTTAAAAAGACCATTCTGACATATATCAACCTGCAGTATGCTAACCATTCATGCAACTAACACTTCTGCTGGCACCTGAAACCACAATTGGACTGGTAAATAACAGCAGGGTTGAACTAACTAGTGCAGGCTCCATCTTTCCAGTAAATCAAAATCAAATAAATAAACTAATATTATAATTTATTTCCCACTAATTCAAAAAAGGTCTAATAAAGTAACAGATAAGGCAAATTAGATAAGCAGTTCTCATAGATCAAGTAATCTAGTAGTAACTTTGTCATGACAGAAAATATTTATATTGCTAAAGCAGGCACACAAATAATTATACATACACACACACTCATCAAATCATGGTAAAGATTAATATGTCACTCACTATGTTCTGATCTTCTGAAAATAACAGAGCAGACAAACAGAACATGGCACAGAACAGTTATCAGTCCACAAGTAATTAAAGATAATCAATCCATTAATACCCTGTGACTGAATCACTCATTTAATTACTTTGATCAATTTAAAGACGGTGTTCACCAAGGTTGAATGGGCTGGTCACTACAGAACTCTAAAGAAACGCAGACACCAACACAATTTAAGTAATTTTCAGCTTTCAGACGCTTTATTGTATGTAAAAATAAACTTAAAAATGTACTATGGAGGCAAGGAGAAAACAATTTTGCCATATTGCCACTACAGAAGATTTTGCATTTTCCCACCAAACAGTGTTAGTAAACTCAAGTTTCTGGCCACATCCTTCACCACTATAGTGAGATTACCAAGGGATAATGGGCTGTTCCCACCAAACCCTTGAGGCACTTATACAGAGCACATAACCAGAAAAGAGCCCAGTGTCTTTCAGCCACATCTATTGCATAATTATTTTGCATACCATTGAGGTAGAGACCTACAAATAAATACTCCATAAACTGGACCATTGAACAATGTTAGACAGTGCTTTAGGTCCGACATCTGTCACATTTGGGCTGCTAAACTTTTACTAACTTGCACCCTTAGTTGCGCTACACACCAAAATGTAAGCACTAGGGAATGATGATTAGGAATGCGAACCGAACCGAACCGAACCGAACCAAATGGGGAGGTGCTGGGCCAATGGAAACAAAATGTTATTGAAATGTCAATACAGACCATATAAAAGGCTAATATGAAACTGACACCATCAGAACACCTAATATTGTCTTAATTAAGTCGACACTAAAATAGTTTGGCATGCAGCTTAATTAATGGATCAGCTTCAATGGTTACATAATTGCACAAGACTGCATAAATGATAAACCCTATTAATCATAAAAAGGGCAAAATCAAAACTTCATGAAATGCAAAAAAAAAAAAAAAGGTTCCTCTTATCTGACTACAAACAAACATATTGCTAATTGGAATAAATAAATAAGAAATTGACTGCCATCCTGCATGAAACTGTGATTTAATGGTAAACGGTTCATTTTCCGAAAGAAGAACAAGGAGTTCTGAAACAGATGGTATGGCCCCACAGAGCCTTGATCTCAACATCATCGAGGCTGTCTGGGAATACCTGGACAGACAGAAGCAAGCGAGACAGCCAAAGTCTGTAGAACTGTGGAAAGTTCTCCAAGATGCTTTGAACAATCTTTTCAGCCGATTGTCTTGTATAGCTACACTACAGCGTACTTAATAGAATTGATGCAGTTTTGAAGGCAAAGGATGGTCACACCAAATATTGATTTTATGTTTTGATTTGGTGTTTTAATAAAACTGTCTCAGTGCTTAGAAACTCTGTCCTTTTGCTGGAGCCACAACCACAGTGAAGTTACGGTCGCAAACCTGAGAGGGCGTCATACCAAAACTGACCATATCAAAACTTTGGCAACCCACCATTCATACTTTACATAACTGCATTTTATAGCTTTTTCGGTTTTATGAGTAGAATAATTAAGATAAGAAAAAACAAGAAAACTCCATTAAATGCAATTTTATTAAATGCAATTAGCGGATTTTCAAAGTTGATTTGGTCCAAACCTAGTTCCCTTTTTTTAACGAAGTTCTTTCTGAAAGCACAGCTCATGATTTCAGGAGTGACCTTCATACTATTGATGGATGGAGTATGACACATCTTGCTGCGAGTTCTGTTGTCAGTCTAGTACTTCTCCTTTTTGTATTCCCTAAGGATACCTTCAGTACTGCTCATCATTAAAAGACATTGTTTTGGGCTTTACGGTCCAGTCCAGTCCACCTACAGATATTGTTTGTCATGCTTCAGATCCCACACCTTGAATATCTAGTGATATTTCACTCTGTCTTTTTTTTGTTTGTTTGTTTTTTTTTAGATTACAGTATTCTCCTAAATAACAAGCTCATAAAGATTCAAAGGGACATTTAAATAAATTGAAAAGACAAAGTCCTAAGGGGGGAACATTGATCCTCAGGATAAAACATGTGGCTGTTCTATTTTATGACACTTCTGTTTGCCCAGCTGTTATTAGATAATAAATCTGCACTGCTCGGCATACCTCAAAGAACTTGCCCTTTTTTGTATATAAGGCGCAAAGCCGAGTACAAATCAATACAACTTTCCGTGTGAACTATGGCTTACAGTTTACTCAACGAGTGTAACATGTGTAAGGAATCCACACTTCCTTCTGTTATTCTTCAAATACTGTGTGAGTTTTTTAAGTGCTTACTTAGAAACCTCAAATAGCTCAAACTTTCAAGGGGAAGAAAAGGCAGACATCCAAAGCACTTTGGATGTCTTTGACCAATGATGTGAACATCTACTACTTCAACTGTGTGCATTTACATTGTGCCTGATCAAGAAAACTGACCACCAAACCACAACAACCACAGTCAGTAGAGGGCATACTGCATAATACAAAATAATATAACATAATACAAAACTTGCTTTCTGCAAGAACACACCAGCTGGGGGACCAATTATTATAGAAGCCAAAATGCTGCTATGGAATCTATACCTTTCGGTATAATGACTGATTTCATTAGGCACTTCACCTTCTAACTTCAAAAGGACACCAAAAGCACAAAACCATAGCAGTGACTTGTGCCTCAGGCAGTATCTCAGACGTACAGATATGGTGAGAGAGAGCACCTGAATTACAAAGCAGCCACATGACACATAATGTTTGCTTTAGCAGACAGCTCTTCTCCGAGTTATCTGCACTTATCATGATACTTTGACTTGTCAGCAGGAAATACCTCTGGCACTCACTATAAAGCAATCGCCTGTCTAGCTCAAAATCCCACAGACCCTAATCATAAAGAAGCCTGCTTAAATATATAAAACTTCAACTACCGGCAAAAACCCAAAACAGACACCATTATAGATGCATGGACAATGGACACACACAGAAAAACAAACATACACACACACACACACACACACATACACACACAGAAATATATCCTTTTAGGTTAACCATGGTTTTAAACACCATTTAAAAAACCAGAATGGCATCATACTGTACACCCACTTACCAAATCCAGGAATGCCTCCTGAATGGGAAACTGTTCACATGCATCATTTTCATTTCTCTTCCTGCACTAGCATGACCTGGCTTCATTTAGCAAGGCTGTTTTTCCTTTGTTTACCGAAGCACCAGTGCCACAATTCCACCATTCAGGGTATATAAATCCAATGATAATCAAGAATCTGTGGAAAGAAAGTAATTGCTTTTGCCGGACTCATGAAATATCTTCCCAAAGATGAAAAGCAGACAAGTGCAGCTGTAGAAGTCATATCCATTGTGATGGTTTAAACCATAGAGTCTTAGGTGCTTTTAATCTGCCAAGTCTGTACCTCCAATATTGACAAAAGTTTTCTCAGTAAAATTAAAGGCGGCTGAGCTTTCAGTCACTCCATGTTTAGACAAGACTCATATAAAACTTCACTAAAATGAATGAGCCACAATCAAGTTGACAAGTCTAAAGGGTGCCCTGTGGCGAGAAGGGGGCCCTGTGGTAGAAACATAAGTTAAAATACAAATGCTTTTGGTGTTATTACCCTGCTGAGTCCTGCTGGTACACTTTGTTATCTCATTGTCAAATATTATATTCCTTTGGTAACTCTTTCTCAGATATCCAGGAAAGCTGGAAAGATTCCTGAAATTAAAAAGGGAAAGCATGCCTTTTCCATCGAGAATTGCTGAAAGGTGCAGAGATACCTGTCCAAAGGTATGTTGCCATTTAGAGACTTAGGAGATTTGCTTTTATTTTGCCACTGTCTTTTTTGAAAATGTTATATCTCAATCCTGCATTACACTTGCCTGCCTGATCTTTTTCACAACTCCACCCATGGAGACAGAGGAATAGCGGGAAAAGGAAACCACAAATCGCATTGATGAGAGGCTGAATGTCATCTGAGGACCACTTCCCAGCGCTGCGTTGGCCCGGCACTCCTGCTCCACATTGCTCCGACAGTTGTCATCACTCCGGGCTCACTGTCTTCCGGGAGGTCCTGTGGGTCCTGTGTGAGTCCATCCCGCAGAGTGCTCGTTACACCAAGCCGCTTGTGCCAAAGCACAGGGGAGAGAGTGCCGGCACCAGGCTCCCTTCTCCGACACAGACAAACACTCACTCTTTCAGTCACTCACTCACTCCTTCATGCCCACCATAAATAGAGCCTATCCCACACAGCAGCTCAGAGAAGCAGCAAGGCTCTAGACATAGACCATCCTGCCCTTTGCAGTCACTTTCTTGTCTGTCCCTTGAGTTAAGCTCTTCTCAGGCATACTATTTCAACTGTGCAATTACTTTGCTGCAGAACTGGCTCCCGGATGCAGCGCAGTGGGTTTGTGTGTCCGTGTGTGTGTGTGTGTAAAATCCTCATGGGGCCTTTTTAGGTAGGCTCTGTGCTGGCAACACTTATTGCCCTGCAGTTTGCCACTCTGCAATGACAAGTGAGAATGTGGTAATTTTTCTTATCCTTTCCTTTTATACTTAATACTATAATTCAAATATATTTACATGCTGGTTGAGACTATTTCACCATTCATTTAATTTCTTGCCAGAGAAAAATTGGAAGAAAAAAACAAATGTATAGAGGAGCTGGGTCCTCCAATAAATAATTTAGGAAAATTTGGGACATTAAGATTTCAGTTCACCTCACCTGTGATTTGTACGTTGCACATGATATTACATCTGTAGACAACCTGTCTGACAGGTTAACAGCACCATAACTACAATACCCTCAGATACCCCTATGCACATTGTTCAAGCCATTTTAGGACAAGAAGGAATTTGTAAACAGGCAACATCACAGTAATGCCTGTACTCAACTAAGTAATAAATGCAATTCACTAAGTACTAAACTAACAGCTCTCAATACTCAAAAAAATGTCCCTAGACATTGTTCTGTTTCCAGCACATATAATTTCAACCAAATTAGAACTATAAAAGTTAATAAACAAATTAAACTAAATCTATGGATAGAATACTAAGCTACATATTATTGAATATATAAAGATTTTCCATATGGGAACTAAGCTTTTAATAGATTTAAAGTAGGCTAAGGGAAGGCTAACAACCTCAAATTCTATGATTATTTGTAAGGCAAAGGACTTAGACTTCATCCAAAAATATGGTTCTTTAGAATTAGAACTTTGTATTGGCAAAGTAAAAGCATTGGAAAACAGCAAAGGTAGAAGTACTTAGTTTTTAGCATATTTTTGTTGATAGCTGTTTTGTCAGTAAAATTGAAGGCGGCTGAGCTTTCAGTCACTCCATGTTTAGACAAGACTCATATAAATTGTTGTAATTGTGTGTAAAGTATGCAAAGCAATTCAAACATTTAGAATATTATATTTTAATAAAACATTCACACCAAGAGTTTACATACCAGCTCATGCCTTTACTCATTAAAAATAAACTGTCACAATACATTTTGGTAGATAAAATACTACAGACACACAGCCACTATAACATTTGACCATGAGCAAAATTATACACTCATGCTGCCCCTAGACAAACACTAAGGTTTAGAAATAAGGATTTTTGCATGTTCTTAACATTAAAATAACATTTGACGTAGTCGATTAACTATTCAAACACCTTTGAAAGGAGAATCAAGTGTGTCCTTTTTAGTCATAAAAAAAATTCAGGGACAGAGAGTTGGAATGTATCTGTATACCTTGGCTTCAATTAAAAAAACTGAACTTTGATGTTTTGGACATAATCACAATGAATTGATAATAATTTCTAATTATTTTAATAACGTATAACTTAATTTCTAATTAAGCTAGTGCCTCCAATTGTGCTTCCTACCGTGTGACATTATGAACTCATTAACTCATGTTAGTTTTGGACATCTCTCCTCCCAAAAGGAGAGATGTTCGGTTAAGGTCTGGCAGCCTGCCTGCAGCAGAAGTTTCCAAACAGGGCTGAGTCATACTGGTTACAGACATCCTGATAAGATCCTACATCACCCACTCCTCAATGCTGGTTGAAAGCGAGCCGCCCAGCCTCCACAACACTCCCGCTTCCCCAAGGTAAGTCACACCTAGTTTCAAAACCATCTATGCAAGGCTGCCACCATAGACATCTTCGCTCAGTATGCACAGGGCCTAATTCGACTAAGTCAAAATCGACTTCAGTTCTCTTAAAGCTGCTGAGCCAGGGCTCAGAGAGTGAGCGGTAAAGAATGTTTGTAAATTTCAGGGATGTGGCTGCTAGTGAGAAGTAAAAAAGGGAGGGATTTTTTTAAGAAGCAGGGGCCGGCTGTGGCCGATGCAGGGAGGTCTGACCTTCAGGCAAAGGGTGTGGAAGCCTGGGCACCAGGGAAAATCACCTTTAAAGGTTTCCTTGAGGTTCTAATGGGCAACATCACTGAATAGAAATTCAGAAACTATTAAGTTTCCAATAGGCTTTTTTAACGGAAAATGCTAATTTTAGGATACTTACATTTCAGTTCACCAAAGCTGTGAGTTGTACATTGCACCACTCTGATGTACATCTGATGACATCCTACCTGAGCCCTTTATTGGCCTTTACCGGTGCCATAGATACCCTCAAAAGACCAATATGCACATTGTTCAAGCCATTTAAGGAATGAAGGAAATATGACGATGCTAGTATACAAACTAAAACAAATCTATGTATACAAAATAGTGCTACAGATAATTTCATGTCTAAAGATTTTTCACAAGGGTATTAAGCTGTTAATAATAGATAAGAAACAGGTTTAGCAGAATCTAAACACCCACAAATCCTATGGTTATTGATAAGGGAAAGTACTTGACTGTAGGCACTGACAGTAGCCAAACAATTAGGTTCACAAAACAGGAGTCAGAACTTTCAGCTGAAATTAGATTACATATTCCATTAACTAGGAATAATAATGTATTACATTGTTTTCACATGGCAGTATATAATTCTAGTTTGAAATCATTGAATGACAGCTGAAAAACAAGCCAAATATCCACAATGGGAATAGAAGCAGGAAAACAGCTGTTATTTGCTGTTCTTTGCAGCTCAACCCATTTCTAGGTGTGATAAAGCAACATACCTCTATGTTTCCATGAAATAAGTCATTCAACCCCCGACCTGCTATATGGGCCCTCCGCTGTGGATGTTTAAGCTCTATACAATCTCTACTTGATCCAGGGGCCCCACCTTCCATCTAATTCCCCTTGTGTTCTCATTTCCCGGACTTGCACTAGCAGATGTAATGTCATATAAGAGTTTATATAAATTATAATGTAATTCAAATTATGGACCAAGTCTGTTCAACAACAGTGCTCATAATAAGCACAAACAATAAACAGTTTTAGTTAAATAAAAATTCATAGGTTTAATGCAAAACATAATCATATTTGGAATCATTTAATAATAACTGCTTCTTTGTGGATAACCAAAAATAATTCCCTCCCGCTTCCTTTAATTTCACTTCTTCTTAGATCGTAAACATGCATTTCCATACATTAGCATTTGTAAAAAGTTACATAATAACACAGGCCTTTCAGTTAAAGGCCAGTCCCATCTGTTGTGGCAATTGTCGCGGAAATTCTAAGGCGAATCTCCTAGTGCGGTGAGACAGAGTCTTGAGACAAAGGCTACTAAAGACAGTTCGACACAATCTTGAGACGAAGTCTACCAAAGACAGTTCGACACAATGTTTGGCTCTGTGCTGTAGACTTACAGGCTTGCCCATTCCTCTTGATGAGGAAGCTGGAGCAGTTCCTGATCACCATCCACTGCAAATGAGATGACATGTTCACACACCTTCACCGACAGAAGGAAGGAAAGAAAAGAGACACCAAGCTTCAGCTGTTGCAGCAGAACTCCCTGGCTTGCGGTGCAGTCTACAGGACAAGGAGGGGAGGAGCGCCGCACAGACAGCCGAGGCCGACCAGAAAAGAAGAAGGAACGTGCTTCCGGTGTGGGAAGAGTGATCACTGGATCAAAGACTGCCCGGAACCAACCCGGGCGGGAGAGAACCAGAGAGACGGGCCGTGGACTGAGGAGAGCGAGGAAGCCTGACTAGGGGCCGAGGCAGAGGAAACAGATGGATTTTTTTTTATTTTTTTTATTTATTTTTTTAACCCTCGAAAATGCCGACTAGAAATTCTTATACACATACAGAACACGTCATAATACAATAATACAATGGAAAAGTACAGAACCTTCTTTGCATTGACCTCTCATAGCCCCCCTCTCTCAGAGGAGCGAGGTCAGTTCAACCCTTTCCCCGGATGGGGCCTGAACCGCCAGACAGATAGAAGTCGAGAAATCTTTAACGGTTCTGAGGGAACTTCACCTTATCTTGAGACTCTCACAGCTCTCATGGTCAGGCTGCTAGTCTACAGCTTAATGAGGCCTTGACGAAATGACAAAGGTGTCAAACCTCGGCAGCAGAAACAATCAAATAGTGTATTATTGCATTTAATGTACGTTAAGAAAGAGACAGAAGTCAAACATAATAATTTCCACAACACAAGCTGTCAGAAACTGTTCCATAATTGCCGGGTGATATGAAAAAAGTCAGATGTGGTCACCGCAGGTTGTTAGCCATGTAGCCAAGCAATGGTAAGTGAGATGCAGAATGGCACTGGCTCAGTAGCCTTGCCCAGGTCATCACACTTCATCCCAATCAACTGTTATTTAGCAACAATTCCTTCTCTTTTTAAATGTATTTTAGAACGAATCCGGCCTGCAACTTCCCTTTTGTAGTTATATTTAGAACATATTTCAATTTTAACCCACAGCACCCACAGCACGGAGTCTACTCTTGCCAAAGTTGTAAATAATGCACCTCTCTCCACTGACTGCTCTTCTATTTTTATAACAGTTCTCTGCGATTTGAGTGCTCCCTTTGACACCGTCTATCTTTAATTTTTAATTTATCTGTTTGAAAAACTTGCTGTGTGTGGGCAGTGCATTTTCCAGCTGACATCTTGGTTAAAACGTATGCATTTGCAAAAAAATAAAAACAAACTAGTTCAAAAGACAAAATAGTCCCATTTTACTTGTTAAATGACTGAGTATGTGATGCAAGATGTTGAATTACAGCAAAATAAGACAGAGGACAGAAGACACATGAACAAACTCACTGGAAAACTAGAAAGGCTAACCACTCATGTTTTTTATCCTTGCTGTGAATTTACATTTATTAAGTTAATCATTTCTAAAATATATTCATGAATGTATATAGCAGCAATTAATTTAGACCAAAAAAAAAAATCTAACCATGTAGTAATGCTATCTGGACAAAATAAAATAGTGACCTTACTGTAAAATTGGCAATGTCACGGATGTTGAAACTTAGCTAATTGAAACTACATTCAACTCAATTTTACACTGCAATTGTCATAGGAAATGTGTGGAAATTTGATTAAATAATATAGTAAGTTTCTTTCTATTATATATAATTATATGCAGCTTTCCAAGATTAAAACACAAAAGAACACACATGAGTCTAAATTTTAACTTCTAATAATATGCTAGAAACATTTCAGTCAGGTTTTCGAACAGGTACTGTTCGGCACTTGAGACGGCACTTGTTAGGGTTGTAAATGATTATCTAATTGTATCTGATAATAACTTGGTGTCTGTTCTAGAACTGCTTGATTTAAGGGCTGCATTTGATACTATAGATCACCATATCCTCTTAAAAAGACTCTATCTTGGTTGAGGTCATATTTGATAAATAGATTTCAATTCGTTAAAATTGGGGAAGACTCATCTGATTTATTTCCGTTTAGATATGGAGTACCACAAGGTTCGGTGTTGGGCCCCTTTCTATTCTCTTTGTATATGCTACCCCTTGGGGATATCATCCGTAAGCACAAGATCAAGATCAACTCTCATTGTTATGATGACACGCAGCTATATCTGTCGGGGAGCCCGGGTGAGGACTTTCCGTTGGCTAGATTGGAGCTTTGTTTGAAAGATGTAAGAGATTGGATGTCCTCTAACTTACTACTGTTGAATTCTGACAAAACAGAAATTATTATCCATGGCCAAAAAGGCCATTGAACATTGTGCTGGACCTAGATGGAAAGCTGATAGAACAGAGTGTATTGGTTAAAGATCTTGGAGTTGCAATAGATCCAGATCTTTCATTTGACTGGCATACTAAAGATATTGCTAGAATAGCATTCTACCACCTGAGAAACATTGCTAAGATTAGACATTTTTTAGGTGATCGGGATGCAGATAAATTAATCCACGCTTTTGTTACTTCCAGACTTGATTAGTCTAATACTATATTATCAGGTGGCTCAAATACAACCACAAATACATTACAAGTTGTTCAGAATGCAGCTGCTAGGATCCTTACTAGACAAGAGAAATATGATCGCATCACACCAGTGTTGGCTTCATTACATTGGCTGCCAATAAGCCAATAAAATTTGTGCGGGAATCGGACACAGTTTGTGTATTTAAAGCAAAGTTAAAAACACATCTTTTCAAACTGGCACATAGTCAATAGGGTGACTGTGACAGTGACGGGACGGTGGCTATTAGAAATGTTTTGGTGATAAGAACCATTCCTGTTGGTTGGGTTCTGTCTTTGGTGGGGCAGGATGGGTTCGGACCACCTTCATGGCCATATGTTGTTTCCGGCACTCACCCTCTTTTTATGCTGCCATAGATATATGTAGCTGTGACCACTCACAAAGTTTAAAATTTTAAAATTTTAAAATTACCTGATCATCCTGCTTCCATAGGTAACCATTAACAATGATGATTTGCTCTCTTTCGAGCAAATCACGTGAGGCATCTTGCAGGACTGCATCACTTCCACCACAGCAACCAGTGGACCATTAAACTGGACTCCAGCCATCTGGGCTCCCAACGCTCTCCTCCGGATATTACAATATCTTGGAACTCCTCGACTGGAGATCATCAAACAATATGAACATTAGATTGTTTAATTCAGCTCCTAGTGCAGGCCAGCGGAGGATGGGCTCCCCCATTAAGCCGGGTTCCTCTCAAGATTTCTTCCTGCCAGCCTAGGGAGTTGTCACTGGCATGCTTTTTGGGGGTCAGGCCTGGGACATATTGTATATCTCTGTATGTATAAGCGTCTTTGTGACATGGAGACATGTGAAAAGCGCTCTATAAAAATAAATTGATTGATTGATTGATTATTATTTCTATCTATTCATTCATCCTGTTTTAACAATTTTCTTAAATAGCTGAAACATTCTGGTAGTCTTATTTAAATTTTTTTGGGAAGATATCCAGTCGAATAGATTTACTGATTTGGTTATATTACTCACATCTGCAGGAACGGAATATATTTTTCCCACAAAACAACATTACATGTTAATTTTTAATTTATTTGTTTGAAAAACTTGCTGTGTGTGGGCAGTGCATTTTCCAATTGACATCTTGGTTAAAACATATGCATTTAGAAAAAATAAAAATAAAATAAAAAGTTCAAAAAGAACAACATTAGATATTACAGACCCTACAGTGCTTTCTATTAAGAGGGGTGTAGTATGCCTGGGTTTGCCTGGTGTGGGGGGATGAGAAGAGATAGAAAGACAGAGTTTTCTATGATGCTGTTTATTCTTCATTATTTTAACATGTATTACAAAAGTAGATAATTCAAATAAAACACCACTGTCAGGGAAACCCAAAATAAACAGCTTTTTAGATTTTAAAACAAAACAATAAAGCACCAAACACATACTTTTTAAAAACACACAATAACGCACAATCACCAATCACCAATCACCAATCACCAATCACCAATCACCAATCACCAAACCCACAGACAGCCTAGCCTTCCTCCAAGCCAGCACTGCTGGTGCTTTTAAAGTCTTTAATTGTTGGCACCTAATTGCAGTTGCCAGTAATGGAACCACACTAAGTTTCACAACGAGGTCCTTTGGGTGGGCGTTGCACACTCCCAACTTCGCTGTCCATCAGCCCACTTTGGACGTGTTCCCGTCTTGAGTTCCCGAGGCATTTCATTTTCAGTAATCAGGTTACTTTTACCTGGTAGAGACAAGGCTAGTTTTAAGTTATTAAGTTGTCTAAAACATATAAATGAATGGTTTTAAATGTTGTCTAAAACTGTTAATCAACATTAACTTCTGATTTAAACTGATTCATTAAATACAATTTTAACTGTATGTATGTAACTGCATGTATGAGCCCTAGCTGGGCATTGAGAGTGAACCCCTGGATATTTAGCTACACTACTACTACATCCTCAGGGAATCTAAATCAATATATTTAATTTATCAATATGCAAATATGCACTCATTTTATTGATTTGTTTTCAATTTAAGTAAACCACATTATATTTCCATTGGAATTTCACAGGGCCCCCCTAAATTTCATTCATAGCTGAGAGATTAGGTCATCACTTGTTTTAAAACCAGTCAAAAAATGACAAAAAAACAAAAGTTTTTTGCACTTTTTGCACAGTATAATTACATAGGTTTTATTATTATTTTTAAACTAATGATGATCGTTCTTTCTAATATGCTCATTACTGATCGGGCTGAGAGCCACGCTGAGTGTCAACTGTATGAGTGTATCAACCGTCTGTAAAGCTTCAAACCCTCCGCCACTTGGAGAGGAGAATTGGGACAGTAATGACTGCGAAATGGCTACTCACTCATACTGCAGAAATACTGACTGCAGACTCCTTCAATGTTAACACAAACGATTTATAGAGGACATAGCAGTCTGCAAATGTTTCCTAGATCTAAAAGTCTGTATGCACCCGGGATATACAGTATCTCACAAAAGTGAGTACACCCCTCACATTTTTGTAAATATTTGAGTATATCTTTTCATGTGACAAC
>JAOYSI010060446.1:0-23986 GCA_025775065.1 Hiodon alosoides
AAAACCAACACGATCACGTGACACAACGCACAGAGACAGGGGGGGACCAAAACCAACACGAGCACGTGACACAACGCACACAGACAGGGGGGCGGGGCCCAAACCAACACGATCAAGTGCGGCAGAGCGGCGGGGGGGGGGGGGGGGGGGGCGAGGGGGGTAGTAGCTAGTGCTGTGTACTGGTTTGCCGTTGCTTTGTTTGTTCTCCCAGCGAAGCTTAGAATTTTTTAAAAGCAAAAGCAATTTCTTTCCCCTTGTCATCCCGGTCTGTGGTAAGCTTTTAAGTAGGGATTTTCTCCAACGGCGGAATGCCATTAGTAGCGATTTTGTGACGTGACTGACGGCAGATTCTTTGATGTCACAGTCATGACTGGTATAATATTGTGGGATTGGTGTACAGCATCGTGGTGACGCTGTCAAAAGTAATTCTTCACAAATCCTTAGTGGAAAATTAAGCTCTTTTTTTTTTCTGATGCAGGGGGGAACATGGTCTTGCAGTTATCAGATTATGTTTGGGCTGGATCCCAGAACACAGTGTGTCAGCTCCTGCATGCTACGGTCTTAATGTTTTTAACTCTCGCTGTAACTGTACACAGAAGCCAAGGACAAGACCATGCCTCTTTGCTGTGTTTCATCAGCAACGTATCAATCAAAACAGCCAACTATCGAAATATTTAATCTAAACAATCCTGTGTTTTAAGAGGGATTTTTTCAGAATTTTTTTTTCTCTAGTACAAAATTCAAACCACTACATACAAACTGTCTTTATATGTATTAGGTGTGGTCAGACACAGTCAAACATGACATGGTTTGTTTTTTAAATGTAAATATCAAATATATTCATTTCTATTGAAATTACTAAGATCTTGTTGCCTGCCATGACCTGGTAGTAACAAATGATTGTGTTATCTGTGAGGTTAATATTCAGTTTCCAGTATAATTGATCACTGGGGGGTTTACAGCCTTCCTTTTTGATTAAATGAGGTTGTAAAAAAGATTATCGTTAAAGACTGATTTAGGCGAGATCTACGGGACTGAGGCACTGCAAAGCCTGAATTTGTACATAAATGAGTTTGAGCGAAAGGCAAATACTACACATGCCATTACAAGTTGTAATGGATTTATTCCAAGAATTAGGAGACATTTTACAGCGGACTAGCGGGACTAGCCGATAAGAGACGGTGGCGTAACTACAAATGAGCGGGTGTTCTTAGCGACAAGATAAAGATTGCTCCTTTCAGCGCCAGGCACCGAAAGAGTCGCCGTTTTACAATGGAGGAATTACAAGATAAGGTTATCATCCGTGTGTTGTTGTCGGACAAAGAAAGCTTAGTTGGCTGCCAATCATGCCCTCCTTCTTGGCTGTTCTCTCCTATATTAAACTTTTATTTTGGTTTTGTTTTGGTTTTTGCCCCTTGAGGATGTGACTCTGAGCACATGACTATGAGGGTTCTGAGACCCTGGGTGACTGTGAAGAAGACCTGTGTATGTTGGCTTTGAAGAAAGCGTCAGGGAGCTGTCCAAAGCATTGTGACAGGGATGATGCTGGAGAGATGATTGCTGAGTTGCTGTTAGTTAGTGCTTGCAAATATGGACCAACACTGACATTCACAAAGGGGTTTACTTAGAAGATGTCAATGCTACCATGTGTCTCGAACAGGTCTAGGAACTGTCAATAAAAAGATAAAAATATAAATCTAAAAAATATATAGGAAAATATAATACTGGGAACATGGAGCGTTTTCAATATGCGCATAAAAACAATTACTGTTAATTTCTCCAAAAAAAAGACGGCTCCTTAGATAGGCACTCAGTAAATCTCTTTGTTGCCTGGCCAAAAGCACCAAGGCAGTCCTGTTTGTGAGTAAGTATTAAAACAGCCTGTGGAATGGCTTACTACCAAGTGTCTTCCGCTGTCGCCGGGGATCATTTCGGCTCGAAACACAGAGACCAGCTATCGCAAAGCGTCGCGTAAAAGGCCATACCAGGGCATCTCACAGTGAACATATCCAACAAACAGCCGTAACAGTCCGTAACTTTCCGTCTTCTGCTTTCTGTGTTTTTTTTTCAGCACCGCCTCAGTTCTTGAGAACCCCTAACGACCAGACGGGAGTGCAAGGCGGGGTTGCGTCCTTCATTTGCCAAGCCACGGGAGATCCCAGGCCTAAAATAGTGTGGAACAAGAAGGGCAAGAAAGTCAACAACCAGAGATTTGAGGTATTAGGTCTATTGTTCTGATGTAAAATGCTCGACACTTGAATGCCCGGGACGCGGATCCCTCGCCTCATCCCAGAGCCGTGGCTTGTCTTCTGCTCCGCCCCCTCTTCACATGCATGGCTTTATAAGGAACCGCTCTGAGATCTGGGGGCAAATTAAAAAGAGTCATTAAAAAGCTGCCTTTACTCGTGTCTAGCATTCCCCTGCCTACGAAACAGGTTTTTTTGTGTGTTTAATGAAAAAAATGTAAATATTTTTTTTAGCAGCCAAATGGTCAAGAGCGCTTTTGCTTTGTTCAGACGCATGCATGTCCTTTTGTTGTATGGCTGAATATTTGATTGTTATCTGAGTTTTTCATGATTCACAAGGCAACCTTGCTGAACACTGATAAGATTTCTCTATTAATTTCTTTTATATTCCTTTTTTTTTTTCAATGCCTTGCCGACCTGCGTAAACTCAGCGACAGCTCACTGGCTATAAGAGTAGATTTATTTTGTTTGTTTGCTTTTGTTTAATTTTGCATCTGAATGAAACAAGTCTTATCAGAGTTTATCGCGTGCGTCAAGATTCACCATTGCATGCATTACATCTTCACTCCCTGGGCATGGCGTGCAGGCATCACCTCGCTCTCTCGCGTCTCTCTCGCGTCTCTCTCGCGTCTCTCTTGCTCCCGTTTGTAACACAACTGGGAGTGGCTAATGCTTTGTGAATGTCGAAGAGCAAGGCTGCTTTTTGGCCGCTGTTGCATCAAAGCTCAACTGTTCATTCAATGACATGAAGAGACGCCATTTTCTTTCCTCCATTAATGATATGTAGCTTCTTATATGTGTCGTTTATATTGATAATACATTAACAGACGTATTACACAGCCGTTTCCGTAAACAGTGAGTAAAAAGCTGCGCTACACGTCTAATTTGTAAAGGTGCCATCCGTCCAATCAGATCCGTCACGTCTTGTGCCTTCATTAAGTCATTGTACAATGGGTTAATGTATTATGTCTTGCAATACATTTGAATGTGTGTAATCGTTTGTTCCATTGATTGTTAAATGTATTTGTGTTAGAAAGTTAAACTTTTAAGTTAACTTACTGATTGAGGGGCAGCTCTTTTATTCATAAGCAGAACGGACTGTGTTTAGGTTTGAAGTTATGCACATTCATGCCACTCTGTGTTTAACTGAACTGAATCTTTCCAGTCCACAAGTTAATTAGATCGTGCGGTTCTTTGGGATATCTCCCAAAAGCTTCCGCACACTTACTGTTTAATTAAAGTTGACTTTAGATGTGTTTGAGGAACTGCTCGAATCCATTTCAGTTTTCATTGCTATGCAAGCTTATTAACCATAATAGTTGATTTTGTCAATAAAACTAGTCATTGGCTCGCCAAACCCCAGTTAAAAAATACGTCTGTCTCGCGAAACATTCTTATATAATGATTCCCCACTTTCTATATTAGAAAATCAGTTAAGAGGAAAAATCACTAGATTCCTAGAACACGCTAACCCCAAAAAAACATATAGTTTCCTTGTCCAAAAAACCCGCTGTGGGTTAGTGCTTTCTGTGTGATGGCCTTAAAGGGATTTGTCAGGACAGATATTTTTTTGAAGATTATGGTGCTTAATGCTTAAATGATTAAATGTTTAAATACTGTATACAAGTACAACATATAGACATATCAAAATTGTATTTGAATATGTCTATAGTGAGCGAATAAACCACGGCAGGTAATCTGGCCTCACAGGTCAAAACCAAAATCAGTTTCCTAGCAATTTCCTGTATAAAGCTTTTCAACAGGAAGCATCGTTCTCCTACTGCACACAAGCACGTGGTCTTTTTCCACATGCAACTGAAGTTAGTTAATGTCTGAAGACAGCTGCATGTAAAAGCGACAGGAATAAACATGAACGCACAAGGCGCTTTTAAGTCCACACATTTGTCCATTTGCGACACTGAATTCAAAGTGCCGGGCCGCGGTGCAAACAGACCACTGCGCAATGTTAGCAGACCTCCCAGTCTGACACACAGTTCCCTCGATAATGACATTTTAAAACATTACCAGTAAGTGTCATAAGTTATAACTGTCGTAATGTTTACATTGTCAGCTCTTGAAATGTTTTTACGGAGACACCGTCACGGTGGAGAAACAAAGCTTAACGATGAGTGAAGTGGAGATCCGCAGAAAAATTGTGAACAAAAAAACTCCTTTAACATATCTTGTCTCTCGCACCTGCAGGTGATAGAGTTTGATGACGGATCTGGGTCTGTGTTGAGAATTCAGCCCCTGCGCACACCGCGGGATGAAGCCATTTATGAGTGTGTGGCTTCCAACAGTGTTGGAGAAACAAGTGTTTCCACAAGGCTCACTGTTTTACGTGGTAGGTTCTCTTCGCCCGTCGTCAGGCCAAACCAAACCAAACAAACCGTAGTTTAAACCCTGTTCCTTTCCAACTTGGGTTGCCCCTTCCAGCTCATCAGGTAAGCTGAACACTTCACACTCTTAATGGTCACTGCTGTGCTGGCATTGTGAAAATCAGTTCAATACTTCATTGTGAATAGAGGTTTCTTCAACGTTTATTTCATTTTTTTTTTATGCCTCAGTGAAAAATGATCCGAGCTATGCACCACACGAATGATGGCACAATGAAGTATATTACCCCAAAGAGCTGAGCGAACCGAATGTGTGTCTGCCTTGTGTTGTGTGTTTATATTAAATGCAATAAATTTACCTTAAATACAGTGAATTTGGTTTCCATTTAACGTAGCCTGAAAAATAAAGAGGGACTTTATGGACTAAAAACCCTCTCCTCTAAGTAGGCTGATGGGCTCATAAGGCTGTTGTGTTCCGTGTTCTACATGTTTGTCAGTTTAATAAAACTTGCCAGAGACAAAAATACTTCTGCATTTCTGTAAAACAACCGTCAACCCGAAGGCCCCCCAGTGACTTGGAGACAAAGCGCCCTTCAAACCAACAGCAGCTTTAGTTTCAGTCATTAGTAGGGAATTCCCACAGTGCAGAAATGTGAGTGTTAATTTAAACGTTAAGCTTTTAACCCATATTGGTCTCATGTTTGGCTCGTGGAAGAACTCCAGGCCAGCCTACACGGTACACGGCAACAGTAAAAGGGCTTTACTGTGTGCTCAAAGCATACGGAGCATACACTGAACTGTGTATCATTGTATCACTGTAGAACTATATTTCTCTGGTAATTTTATATCGTAAAATCATGAAAATGGTTTGAATACCAAGAGAAATATGATGTATATGCCTTCATTCACAATTCTCACTGTGTAAACCCTTGTGTAGCAATGTTCTCTGAGGCCTGATGCCTTGGTATACTGTTGTTTTTACACTCCTTTTTAACTTCAGGATTACCCTTAATATCCTCTTTTCTTTACAAATTGCAAGCTCAGGTTGTTTGATGCTTCCCTCTGACTGTCAGTGTGATGATATCCCTGTAAATGGCAAGCATGCTTTCAGGTATGCATGCACCATAATGTCGTCCTGTTTGTATCTGACAATGCGAGTCACATCAATGAGAGCCCCCTCCTCAGTTAGCAGCGTCTGTGGCTCACACCGGGATGACTGACCCCCCCACTGAGATGAAAGCTCGTTCGCAGTTACCTAGGGGCTGCTAAGGTGTCCTGTGCCCCTGCCACCGAGCCTGTAATCGGGTTGGGAACCACGCGGTCTCTCCACAGCTCCTCATGGTATTTAATGCTAAGCAGCTAAACAAGAGCTACGTCCCACTGGAGGCTGGAGGTGCTGTGTGTGTTTTCACAGTTGACTCTTTTCGCTTTTATTATCTAACTGTCTGATCCAAACATCATTTACTGTGTGTGTGTGTGTGTGTGTGTTTGTCTAGAATTTTGAGACAACAAAATAGCAGGAGATGAAAGTGTTTAAAGGGGAAACTTTAAAATAAAACACTTTAATCTTTAAAATGTTAAAATAAGCTGAAGGCGGGTAATGTGAGAAATGCTACAGTGGCCTGCTAGCTGGCAGTGACGCTCCAACAGCCTGCAATCTGACGCAGATGAACGCGGTTCCTCTAACAAGACCGCGCTCTGGTGCTGACTGTCTCTCTGGTGGAGGTGCCTGTCTGCCGGCCGGCAGAGGAACCGCCCTCGTTAGCCGCAGTACTTTTTCTGTCAACGACCATTCACAATAAAACAGGCAGGTTTCTGTTTATCAATTCATTTTCATTTACCGCTTCTGCCTCGATTTTACAGCGTTAAATACAAGTGACTGATGCAGATTTAAAGTCGTGGAAATTTGACCCTGCAGGTAAAAGTACGTGACCCAGCGTCTTGCCCAGTTTGAAAACTGAAGTAGCCGCGATCCATTGACGGAACCGTACTCTGGCAATGTAACTTCTCCACTGGGGACAACATTCCGATTAAGAATATTCACAGAGAACAGGGCAGACCACGGCATGCATTGCAGACTTGCACTTGTCCTTAGTGACTATTTTTCCATGCGCAGAATCGTTCCCCTTTATCCATTTATTGTGTATGTGTGACATTGGACAAGCCATCTGTTTGGTTTAGCCAATTACCTTTCCTATTTTTTTCTCACAATGCCAATTACGTGACAGTCTGCAGCGGCATGAGACAGATAGAGAACTTCAATCCCTGGACCAGGATCGCTTGGGCAATTACCTTCTGCCACTCAGGAGGGCCGGCTTGTTAATAAATAAATAGGGACGGCCTAACATCAAAGGTGTGCCACTCGATTTGAGTTTGAAGAGCGACGTTGAGGACCCTAGCGTGCTGTACATCACCGCGTCATACTAAGTTTTACTGAATCGTGTTACTCTGCATGGCTTTTCATGGGGATTAGTATTGCTATAAAAGTTATGCACCAGAACAGGACTGTTACGGGAATCGTCCTGACTACACGCAGAATGGCTTCACTAGATAGGTTTGGCACAAACAAGCATCCTTTTATTCCATTTTGCCTTTAAAGAAATTCAGACTGCCAACAGAATGATGAGCCCTTTAATTTGCCTTATGGCGATGGTGCCTAGACAAACCATAGCCCATTAGCAGTCTGAAACATGCTTTTAACCATGACAAGAAATAAGAATAGCCGGGATTCTTCATCAACTTTTCTCTATTAAAATACACTGAAATTAAAATAAAGGCTGATGTGCTTGTTTTGTGTTACGTTAAACATGATCATATCATTTTCATTTAATTGACAGAAATATGAATTTGCAGTGTAACATCTTACCTCAGAGCTTGATTCATTTTGGAACATTGCAACGGTTGTGTTGGACTGCCAAAGTTAAGCAGCCAATAGAAAGAGCAATGCTATTGTTTAATGTTGAACAACTTCGCGTTAATCGAATGCCCGGAAACGTTCAGCACAGAGTCCAGAAAGGGGCTGTAACGGTCCACACCCTTGACTTTTCTTCTGTCTTAGCGTGACATTTTAAAGAGGCCAAGGGCTGGCCCCGGAATGGGACGCTAGGTTACCCTACAAACTCTGTGAATAATGGCTGTCTGACTTATCTCACAACACAGGTGAACCCGTTTTGGGAGAGAAATCGGGGAACCATTTAAGCCAAGATGAATTACTTATCGGAGTCCAGCCATTCTTTGTGCTTTAAAAAGACGCCGTGAGCCTTATATGGAAACAAATCCCCTATCTTTCCTCCTCTGCTTCCTGTCTGAGACAATCCAGCACCAGATGTTTGTTTGCCTCGCAGAAAGAGGAACTTTGGGAAACAAATGCGGAATGGGTGGGGGGGGGGATTATTTAAATGTACATAAAATGTATTTTTGTCATAAATATAGTCGTCTTAGTCGTTTATTTTGTGCTTCTCCACCATGTGAATTTCCATGATTAATTTTTTCTATGGGCCCAGGGGTTTATTCTGCTTCAGCGAGCAATAGATATTGAATTCTGCTCAACTGAAGCTACACATTAGCAGGCTTCTGTATCATTCTTTTGTGTGTTTGTTTTCTCTCGAAATCTGTTGAAAAGCAAAAGCTTGAAGATAAAATATTTGTTGTGAAAAATGGAGCTAATTATTAGGCTGCCCTCAGGTGCTTGATGTGGAAGTTCATATCTTTCCACCAGAGGGGAACACATGGTCTTTTTTCCCCCCTCAGTTTTAATTTAGTTTGATAAAGAATCATTTTGTGATGTAGTATTTATTTCAACAGTGTCCCAGCTTCAGTTGTGCATGAGTTAAACAATTATCTAATCAATGCCAGTCACTGATTAAGGAAAGGACGGCAAATGTTTCCGAAGTATGTCCCTGTCTCCTGGGATAAGCCAAAAAATGATATTTGGAAATGTGGGTCTTTCTGGGTGGCTGAACAGACTCCGTGTTTACGCTCTACATCATTATCACTTCGCACATTGACCCTTACGAGCCACGTGCTTCCCTCGGACAGAAATCCAAAATCCTGCCTGCCGGTTTTTTTTTGGGGGGGGGGGGGTTTGCCAATGATGGAAATGAATAGGCAATGACCGGAACGTCAGGAGTTATTTACGGTGTCAATTTATGAATATTGAACCGTCGGCCCATGTTTCAATGAGTAAATCCTCCTGTATTTCCCAGTGCAATTAATAGAGGCCGTAAATCGGGGAGGGGTGGTGTGGGGTGGGCGTTCTCGGTACAGTAATGTGCGAGATTTAATACGAAGAACTGCTTGGTGTTAAGTTAAAAACGGACCCCGCCCCGGTAGCAAGATGAATGTGCGCTGCTGCTTCCAATAAGGAAGTGAGAAAGCAGCTGTTTCAGCCCTAGGAGGGCTCGGATGCGTTTTGGAAATGATAGATCACTTTGCAGCTGCAGCAGTTTGGCTTTGCTTTTGTAACAAATGTAATATCCTGTTGTTGATGGATGTGAAAGAAGACTCTCGTCTAAAAGGCCTCGTCAAAACCACCTGAGGGGCTGCATGAAAGGGATCGTTTTTTGCTTTATGATAGGAGGATGAAAACTGCTATTCCGCAGAGATTTTGAGTTGTGAAATTCGCCTGCTTCATATTGATTTGTTATGAATATTATTTCAGCTGATTGTATTGACATCCGAAGAAAGAAGACAGATTGTCAATTTTAATATATTCAAATAGGTTCAATTCAATACTGAAAAAACATTTAAGACAGTGTCACTTTTGGTGAAATCGTGTAGCTAGCTATCTATATAGTAAGGTAAAGGCAGGTAAGTCCAAAACCCAAATCATGAAGACTGCTGTATTCTTAACAAACATGAACACTGATACTCACGGTTCTGTGACCTGCAGAGTAGGTTTCTTGTCTATTTTGCGATTGGTCCTTTTAGACGAGTAAGAAACTTAGTTTGTTATTTATTGGTTGCATGTTGGTAAATCATGGACTGTCATGATTCTAGTTTAAATCATAAGATGCACGCAAAGACACCCAACCTATTGCTTCACTGTGCTCGCATTTAGGTTTCCTTGTTTCTGTTCTTCTGCGCGCGTCCCTTACAATCAAAATCAATAACTTATGCCTTTGGTTAGAAAAAAACAGGATGTTGCAGAAAAAAAACAACTGAAGGTTGTTTTCCTTACTCGATAAAGCTACCAGTAACTACGAAAGTCACACATATCCCATATAAGTACAGGAGCAAGACTATAACTCACATTTACTGTACATTACCTTCTCACTCATCTTGATTAGTTTTGTAGCTGGCTTTAATGTTGTATGGAAAAGCCTTAAGCCCATCCAATTAGAAGCCCCTTGTGTAGCCCTAATTTCATTGCAAATTGCGTGAGGTCCTTAGCAAAATGTGTAGCCTTTATTCAGAGAGTGCTCAGGCTGGAGAACTTTGGGTGGTAGATCTGGGTTTATAAACCCCGAGTCAAGGGGCACTAATGCAGCTGCTTGGATCGTGTCATGCTTAAATCATTCTCTGGTAGATTAAGCGGGTACTTCAGGGTCAGTCTTAATTCGTGTTAATGCACTCTCTCTCTCTGAAGAAACTCTCCTGAGCTGTTTGCCAGGGTAGTGCTAATTAATATAAACAACCTTTGACTCAAATGAATATTTGGCATAGGGAGGAGTATTATTTAAGTAATCTGCATCCGTGATGCTCAGCATTTTATTAGTGGTTTCCAGCTGAAAAATTGAGGACTAAACCATATCTAAAACTTTGATTCGACTAGAACGTGTTGACACACGTTAGTCGACCCAGACCCCTACGTAGTATGTAATTGCTTCCAGAAGTTGACCATGCATTGGAGCTTCGGGAAGTGACGTCACCACTGCTTCCTCCATTTTCATAGCGTCGCCTCTATAGATGCTTCCAGCGTGAACAGCCAAGGAAGAAACGTCGGACCCGAAAAGAGGCTTACGAAAAGCCGCTCTGACGGAATATCCCAACTTCATCTGCACTAACTTTGTGAAGAACTCCTCTCTTTATTTGAGAGGATGATGTAATCCTAATCCATTTGGGCCACAGTGGAACAAGATGTCTCTTTCGCTTCGTGCCATTTGAACTGTGAATAATCTCCATCGGCGGGGCTTAATCTGCTCTCAGTCCCAGTCAATAATTTATCACATGTTCTCTGTTGCATTCCAGCAAATGCAGTTCACTGAATGCTCCTTCTAGGTGCATCAGTATCGCATTAGATACTGCTTCCCCTCTTGTGCACATGCTGTCTATACTGAAGTGGGTTCAGGTCAGACATAAGCATCGGCCCAAGACATTAACTATCAATGACGTTAAGTATAATCTATATACAGAGTCTTTTTTTCTATACAGTGTTGGGGAGGCACTCTTTCTTGATGAAATTTGGACAAAAGTGGTAGAAACATTTCTGTCGCTTCCGCGTTGAACATTAGTTTTATCCGGACATTTATTAAATTGGTTTGGCCCACAGGATTGTCGCTGACCCCTTAAGTCTGTGATGTACTTCCAAAAAAACAGTTTGCCAGCGGACACAAGCAGATATAATTATTTTATACTTATTTGGCTTTTGCGGAAATCCGCATTTAGCTACGTGATGGGTCAAGGTTCAGACGCTGAGGAGCTGGTTTACCCACACACGACTTGAAAAGTGTCTTTATTCCAATACACAGGACAGTTGAATCCGGAGTCATTGATTAAATTCTTGTTGCGACTATTTTCAAGAATTTGCTTTCTTTCAACTACTTTTTTCACAAATTGGTCTCACAAGTAATTCCTCTTTTATCTTAGATATTTTAGATGTGTTTCTATTAGTTGAATACCATGTGCACGTCTTTGTGTTGCTTTAATGACGTGTCATGCATGTATCTATAACAGCCTTTCCTGTAAATCAGCTGTTGCAGAAGTCCGCAATTGCGTAATTTTGTCTGTCATATGATCCTTGTGGCTGCGACGTGTAAACCAGGCTTTACGCCCCTTGCTTCGCGAGCGCACACCACTGTAGTCAGGTCGCCAGCTACGTAATGCCAAGAAAATTTTATATTATGATATTTGCTACACATTTTGATGCATTTTTTACATCTGGAATTGCACATGTCCTCTAATGAAATGCTTCTGTTTGTTATGACTTGTTGCTTTGTGCTCGCCGATGCTTATTGCTGATTTGCAAAGCATGCCCCCTAAAGGGCCATAGAAGGGTTCTGTCAGTGCCAACAATACCAGCTCGATTAAAGCTTCTACTGTGAAGACTGGAATCAGCCATAGTCGACATTAAATGCTCTGGTATTAGCCGTACGGGTAAACAGACAGGTCTGCTTAATGGTACCACTCCATTGACTGGAAATGGGATCTTGGACTTTCCTCAACAATGGCGACTAACAGCCTGTGCTCTGGTCGGTCCGCTTATGTTACAAATGCATAGTTAAATAGAAAGCATAATGCCTTCAGTGACATGATAGTTTTACCGTTTTATCTTATAAAAACCAAAGCATTATTTGCATGTATGTTTTTTTTCATTTTTTTTTTGAGCTGACCCGCACAACTTTTAAAATTTGAAACGGGTGTTGCAGCAAGCTGACCTTACCACTTGTGAATGTAAGACATATAGGAGGTTAATTACGAAATATTCCTAACAAGCGAGCCTTCTGTTTGCTTTCCTGCCTGGGAGGGTAGCCCGTTACTTTTTCTGACAGCCGTATGAGCCCCCTGCAGGGGAGAACTTCCTCTCCGTGTCAAGGTCTGCAAATCCTTCCTGTACTTAGCATGCAAATGACGCTCCGTGGGCGATGCTTTATGCTAATGCCTCACCAACCCCGCGCTGCCGGTTTACCTGCAAGCTCCCGGGAGCAGCGGGATGCGTCTGGTGCGCTCCCGATCTGTCGCCCTTCAACGCCGGCAGGCCGCCGCGTCCGCCCACCTTCAGGACGCGGTCAATGGATTGGACTCTAACAGGTGGACGGCTCCGTCTTTGCCCATCAGCGCCTCAGCTGCGTCGACAGCGCGCTTCTCCGGGGTTTGTGTGTGCTGTGGATTTATTTATCTGTCAGTTTAAGCTGTGCCCCCGGCGGGACAATCTGTATGCAACCTTTTTCTTTCTGGAACCTGCGTGCCGTTAGTTTATCAACAGAATGTACTGGAAACATTGTTCTAGAATAAGGGGCTTGTAAAGGATTCGTTGTGTTCAGATTTCAGACTAACATATGAAGTACTTCCTAGTCTGCGCTTAATAGTAATTAAAGTCGTTTTTTAATAAAAATGATTTTAGAGAATAATTATTCAGAGTGCCATGGAAAGTCTATTTCAGAATCCAAATGATTCTGTTTAGTTTGCCGTTCACAGTAAGTTTAGCAGCGTGCCCAGAATATTTTAGGTACAGATGTCGTACTGTAGATATGGAGAAATACGGCAGTGAAAAATAATGACCGTGAGCAATGAAAAGAAAACTGAAATAGTTTAAAAACTGGGTTATAAAAGGGCAAACCATCTAAATGGCAAACAATGAAACAGCCTTGGTGGAGACAGTGGAGTGTTGTGGCCTCGGACATTTCTCTATAAAGGATGCAGAGTTTATTTATGAAATGCAAATATGTTTAAGAGTGCTTGTGTGATGTAGTGTGTAAACCGGAGGTTCTCCATATCTACGTCTTTCAGAAGGAAAGACATTTTCCCATTCTCCTTCAGAGGAACATTTATTTTCATTGGATTAAAAATAGCTCCTAATATTTTGAAGCATCACCTTTTCCCCCCAGAATTTCTGTAATCATAACAGATACGTTCTGATGGTGGATAAATCTAAATGGACTAGCATATTTGAACTTATGCTTTGTTAAGCTAAACAATAGAAACATTCCATTTTGAAAAGCATTACGTTTTGGAAGAAAAGGAATGGGATCCCTAATGGATGAATCACTCTAGGTAATAGCCAGTTAATGTGATACGTTAAACAAAATACTCTAAATAAGTCTTTTTCTCCCCGTCTCCTGCGATTAATACTTTTTATGGGCTCAGTTTTTTTTATTCTTTACTAATGATCTCGGACTGAGGGCTTTGGGCTGTACAGGTACCAGCTGTGCCTCTCTGTTTGTCCTCGGTTTTTCCGGGACTCCCAGCACTAAAACCACGACCCTGTTTAAGCTACCTCCATGCGAGTAAATGGAGGAGCGGTGGTACCTGTCCTTTGTGTCCGCCTGTGATATTGCATTATGGTTCACTTTGGTTGCAGCGTCAGGCATCTGGTGCTGCACCTGGAGGTTTTCTCAAACTGCCCACATGCTTTCTGTCCACTGCCAGCATGAATATGGATCATAACACTGAACGAGGTAGAGAGCCCTCATGTCCATGCTGATAACTTGGAAATTTTTTACATGGCGTACGGTGAATCTAAGACAATAAAATACAGCACTTTTATGATGCATACGTAATACGATGAATTGGTTGTTCAGTGCGGTTGTGGGTTGTTTTTTTTTTGGTGGGATTTTCCCCCCCTTTTATTTGAAAGTATATACATCAAAATATCACAAGTTATTTATCTTGATGTAGCGGTAACACACAACTGGAGATTTTGAGATATTTGGGTCAGTAAAATAAAATCAGCTGGACGATTTCACGCTTGATAGATTCTCTGTTCGAGACAGGATTGAAGAATGCATCTGGCCAAATGTTTTACCCAGATCTTTCAGCAAAACACTGCAGCAACGCAAGTGAAGTGTGTTATTTTCACCTAAAGGAATTTGGCAAATCAGCTATGTATTCACCGAGTCACATTGATTAATTGATTGATATTTTATATTGTGAAGAAATATCATGTTCTTTTGAAATGTATATGTATAAATAGGTCAGAGTTCATACAAGCTAAATGGCATATTCTGCCTTATCTTGAGAGACTGTTGGATTTCTATCAAAATAGCTTTACAATAGATTTTTGACTAAAACAGACCTTACTTCTAAGTCTCTAAAAACAAGGCCTCTGTATGTTTCTTCTTAGTGACATTTAAAAAGTTTTGAAGCAAAATGGGGTCGAAAAAGACACTGCACTGCGAATATGAAGGTAAAATTGTCCCTGTATTGACCAGAACGTTTGTACTATTTTGTTTTCTCTTCTGAAGGAGGGTTTTTTCGGAGGGGATAAAACAGGCAGTGATAAATGGAAAGACTTGGCATTGGTCTTCCATAATCTTTTGCATTAGCTGACGGTATTTTAATAACAAATAAAGCATTCAGTTCATAATAAAATCCCCACAGGATTTATTAAGGAGATGAGCTTCACATCGCAAACGTACTGAATGCAATTTTTCACAGAGACAGAATTGGCTTTGGCCCATTTTTCTATATTTTCTGTGGTACAAAAATGTAATTATAATGGGTTACCTATTCTTCTATTCAGAGCTGCCACAAGTGGATTGCTAATGAACAGACTTGGAATCGGTTTTGCAGTCAGAAATGTAAGAAACGGGGGCACAAGTTAGCCTCTTTTCACAGTGTGGCCAGGAACTGGACTGTAATTAATTGCTTGTATGGTTTTCAAACAGGGGGATTGCGTTAAAGGTGATGGCAGAAGCCTGGGAAGTAATGGATGTCTCCTTCGATCTGTCAGACTAAAATGCACTCTCGTTTTTGGCCCATAATTAGAGCATAACTGATGCCATAGTTATGGTCTTGCCAGAGTCTACTACGTTGGCTGTCATTGGCAACGAGGAATTGGAAATCCCCGCATTGAACCGTGTACAAATAGATGGGGATCAAGGATCGCTCACGGACCCTTGAGTAACTGAAAATACTCAACGTTGCGGACCATGTCAACGGGATGTCCAAGTGCATCCTTTTTGCTCTTCTAAGCAGGTCATAATAGCAGGCAGTTTGGTATGGCTTAGCTACATTTTGGTTCCCCCGTGTATCGTAAAGGATTAATCAGAAAGCGTTATGCACACCAACAAGAAATTTGGCCACCCGGTCCACACCATCCATTAGGAGCCAAGCCTGAAGGACCCATGTGCATTAGTATGTTTGTTAGCTACAATAAACCAGCCCAAACTTAATCCAGACACAACAGGTCGGGGTTATTTATATGCATTCAACTTGAAAACATCGAAGTTGTTCCGAATTTTAAAAAACATTTCTGTCTCTGAGCATGCTTGTGTTGATTCTCCTCAAGACCTCTATCCATCATCCTCATGAATCGATCTTTATTTATTTCAATAACCGGAATATTAGCTGCTAGTATCACTGTAGGAATTTTTAGCCCAAGTTCAGGCAATCCAAAGTGAATCTGAGAATTCTGCTTCCAGTCTGTCGCACTCTAACGATAACGACAACGATAACGATATATACTAATTAAACAAATATCTCCCAAAAAAACACCACAAATTATAAGCATTGAAACAAAAATTGGGGAAAAAAACAAACTGAAAGGACGAGTCGATGTCCGGTATTAAAAATTTTCCACAGACGTGGATTTAGTCTATTGGCTCCTCTTTTTTGTTTGTGCATATTCCATGCATTTTTTGGGGATTTGAGTAACCGCTCAGTTCCCACCCTCGAGCCCCTTCATGGGAAAGTGGCTTTGTCATACATTTTCTTGCAGGTTCAGTTACACCTGCCCGTCAGTGATGGATCTTTCCCTCAAGGTTATTTGTCAGCATATTCCTGTCAGTTTTTCAGATGTTAAAGAATTCTGCCAATGGCCGTTTCCATGTGTGTTTTTTCTTCATCCAAGATAAATATTCCAGTTAACTCTGAGTTTACTTTATTTCAAATGCTCAATTGAGATCCTTTAATAAAATGTAAAAACTGTCTTAGAGGTTATTTTCACCTTGCAAGCTTGTTAAAATACTCTGAGTCACACAGACTTCTCAGTGTGTTCATCCCTAACAGGCTGTCAAAGTTCTCCAGTTACATTGCTACTGTGTCATTACTAAGTGTCCGATATCCATAGGTGGTCAAGCGATTTATGAAATAGCCTCTTATTAGTGTTTCATATTTTTGTATATCTGACCATAGATATCATACCTGTGTGATTTCACATTTCTACACGTCTTCAGTCTTAACATTTATTTAAGTTCGATTAACACACAGGGTCGCTTGCCTTTTTAAATAAATAAATGTCACTAAAATAGTTAATTATACAGTGTAGCAAAATACTAGCAAATGTAGCAAATGTTAGTAATTATGCCTTTTTCTCCTTCCGGTTTATTAATGAGTAAAGTCGTGAAAAGTCTTCGTATTTCTCAGTGTGTGCTTGAATATCTAGTGACCTTATTGCTGTCTTGTTATTAAACTGAAATGAAAGTGGAAGTTGGGGTTTTGTTTGGGAAATTATGCTTTAGGAGTAGTACTTATCTCATGAACAGAAATGCATAATTGAAGTACGTTGGCTTAGGCAAGTAAAAAATAAATGTGGTTTGTAGGAAAATAAAAAGGTAATTAAGCCTCAGATTAGATTAAACCATATGTTGCCTGTTCTGAAGCTACAATAAAATCTGTAATAACCAAAAGTGTAAATATCTCATACAAAATCTCATTTCAGAGTCAAAATAAATAAAGGATGAAAACAGTTGTATAGAGAATAATAACAAAACTAATAAAGGGAGACACTCATCAGACAGAGTAAATCGCAGCTAAAGGGTTTGATATACCTTTTGTTTGGTTTTTTTTGTATGGTTACATATTTGCATCTGAACCTAAAACACGAAAACAGTTCCAGGGTAGATCATCTCCGTCTGTCAGTCATAGGTAATACTGCGGTGTGCTGCTGCTTTTCATGTGTCTGGAGGCAGTTTTTTTTTTTTTTTCCCATAAGCGTTGTCAAAAGAAGGGGGAAAAAAACAGCAGAAATTTGATCAGGTAAAGGAAAATGAATGAAATCATGGTGCTGGCCCGAAGCAGAACCACTCTCAGTAGTGTTCATCAAGAGTTCTCGCATTCTCTAGAGCCATCCTGACGGAGCAGAGAAAAAAAAACAGTACGGAACATAATTAAGTGTTCCCTCTCGATTGCCAAACAAAGCATGACTGAATACATCAGTGGGTTTGTGGCTGAGATCCACACGTTCTCAAAGTGGATGCAGGGTAGCCTCTCACTGATGCGTTCACTCAGTATGTATTAAACCGTGGCAAAACGGAAACGCTTTGTCCAGAAAGAATCAATATCAGAACCTGAGTGCTGTTTTTCATTTTTTTAATTTGAGCTGTTTTCCAAGTCTCCGGAGAAGTGAACGCTCCATCACCGTGCTAAGAAGAGCATTTCAGGCCCAGAGAGGGGCCTCTGCGCCCACCCAGAATTAGATATGCTAGGGGTGCCCTGGGCCGAGAGCCAAGAGTCCGCGGGCCAACCATTGATGAGCACGCCACTAATTGCGTGAAACAGCCTCACCACACACCGAGGGTAGCCCAATTGCTCTGTAAAACTCAGATCATGGGTGTGCTCAGGTATTGGTCATCTGTGAACGACCTTTCTGGCAGGGTTTTAGCCCCACGCCCGGGTGTCGCCTGTGTCTGACCGGTGATTTATCACCTGGTTTATCCCGGGCTGCTGCGCCTTTTTCACACCATTTTCATTTTGTGCTCCATCTCTGAGCTTGTCCCGTTCTCGTCTCCTGGCTTTTTTTGGCTTTAAACACAACGTTTTTTAAGTACAAAAAGAGCAGAGCTTAATTAGAGTAGATACAATTCAAGTAAATTCAGGCCAACATGAAGCCATTCATTAAGTCAATTTGCAATTGCTGCTTCGTCCCCGGAATCCAAATTGCAGAAATACAAATTAATGAAAAATTATATTCTTTCTGTTTTTTTGTTTTTTTTATATTGCGCTTTTGTCGCCAAAAGAATAATACTAATTAACATTTGGGAAATTTCTCACTATGTGGGCTCATCCATTGATGTTTGAATTTCAGCGTGCATGCTCTCAAAGGAAATTATTTTATTTTTTTTGTGGATCGTTAGTTCTCAGTAAATCACATATCCCCTACATATTTAAAACATTCCCTACAGGAATACAAAAAAAATACCATCTCCCTCTGGGCCTCAGGAGGGGGCCCAGCCGTCAGAGGCCCGATCCCATTGGCAATACCTACAGCGTGATGCAATGCTTTGCCGATTCCAGATACACTTAGAACCGTAGACATTTAAGAAGGCGGATCATTCAGACCTCCGAGAGTCCCCCCTGTTCTTGCTTTTCTTTCACCTCCCGGTCGTGTTGAGAATTCGGTGTTCCACATCGTACACCACCAGAAGATCAGACCTAGGGTAGTGCCCATCAGGATATGTGCCCACTCTAAACATCCATTTGTTACAAGCTCTCAATTTATTACTCTCAATTTATCTTGTATACAACACATATATACCCAACACTACGTACAAAACAATTCCATACAAATACTTTGCATAAGCAGAAGGAGAAGTAGAATAGTTTATTTAGGTCAGTTAATGTTCTGTTTGAAGGATATTTACATAATGAATGCAAAGGGAGTAATCACTACTGTTTAGTGCAGTATGCATAGGGCTGCTCTATATCTCGGCTGCCTATGTTAGTGTTGAATTTATTTCATGAGACAGGTGGGATTCCTGCAGCTAAAAAGAAATCCAGATTTTTAGACTTAATTACGCTCTGGATTTGCCATAAAGCAATAAGCAACAATTACCCAGGAATCAACTCTTCCATTTACCGCTGGTGCAGTGGTGTGCATTTCTAATGAAACTTTCCCACTGCGCTGACATAATTAGCATCTACTAGGCAATCTGATTTAGACAGTCATTAAATAACCCGAACGTGGTTAGTTGGGCATACATTGACAAATAACGTCCGGTCAACTGAGAGTTAATGATCTTAATTTGATTAGAACATCTTCCTAGAGAGTTAATTAGTTGTCTGTCAGTTATGCTAACATGACTCAGCTGATTTACCCATTATAGGTTCTCTGGGTATTACTTCCGTGTAGCTTTGGGATTATAATCAAAACAGATTAAATACACGTATCAGAGTATCATACAGTGGTAAAATATTAGTACCCCATTATGGAGGGTTATATCTACCCGTTGGTAATTCCCCCACTTATTTTTTTTAAATGGGCACGTTTTGATTGTTGGCACTAAAACAAAGCTTTAGAAATGTTTAAATTTCCTGGTTTCAAGCAATGTACAGTGTAGGTTGAATGACCTGAAAAATATAGTTCCACATTTCATTTGCATTTTTCAAAGAACAAAGATCAAATCAATAGCATGCATACTGGCTATTAGACCCTCATACAAACAGATTTGACTTTCATATCATTTCCATCAATACTGGAGCCAATACGTGGACTATAGACTATATCATGTCCCTTTATACTGGAGTGGACTATAGACTATATCATGTCCCTTTATACTGGAGTGGACTATAGACTATATCATGTCCCTTTATACTGGAGTGGACTATAGACTATATCATGTCCGTTTATACTGGAGTGGACTATAGACTATATCATGTCCCTTTTTACTGGAGTAGACTATAGACTATATCATGTCTTTATACTGGAGAGGACTATAGACTATATCATGTCCCTTTATACTGGAGTGGACTATTGACTATATCATGTAAATTTATACCGGAGTGGACTATAGACTATATAATCTCATAGGAATTTAGAAATAATGTTTGAAAGAAGAAAATCAAACTCCTTTTTAAAACAGTTGGGAGGCAAAGTCACGCATTAGCTGGGGGGTTTCTGTGCTAGTTAAAACGTATTTTCTTGAACGGGACATGGTGAAGTGCACCTTGTTTGACATTTTTTAAGATTTGTTTAATTTATTGCTGTAATTAAAGGGCAATTAATTTTCTTAATATTGTTGTCATATGAGTGCCTGATGATGGATTATTTCACAGTGATTTTAAGGTTGATAGATAATTAAGACTACTGCAAACAATTCATCATTGCAGTGCTGTTCCACTGGTTAAACCACTCCAGCTACTGTGTTGGAGAAAGTCACTTTTGACCCTCTTATATATCGACTGATTCCTTCCTGCAAACTTGACCTTGGAACTGGTGTGGATCAAATGTTTTCAGAGAGACACCATGCCCGATCGATTTTTCTTCTTTCCCACAAGCACAATAGGTTCCACGAGGATATTTCTACAGGAGCAGTTTGAGTTTTTATTTTTTATTTTTGCTGTTCCTTAAATGTGGACTTGCAAACAGAGCTCTGCAGAACATTGTAGGTACCGGCATTGTAAATTCAAAATCAGAATTTAATGAATCGCATTGCTACTCTCTCGACTTTGGACTAGATGGCTTTGGTCTTGCCATTCCACTCTTCCTATTTAAGTTCATATAAATTTAATTGCGCAAATGTTGACCCTAGCCCTATTAGTATTCATATTTATATAATTACACAAATGTGGTTGGGAAAATGCAGATAACCTTAGTAATAGGGTTAAAGTTAAGACCATGGAAAAGGGCTTACAGGATGAGGGACCAAGAAGCTGAAAGTCATAGACAATGAAGATACTACTCATAATGATCTAAAAAGTATCAGGAAAGTCATAGACAATGAAGATGCTACTCATAATGATCTAAAAAGTATCAGGAAAGTCATAGACAATGAAGATACTACTCATAATGATCTAAAAGGTATCAGGAAAGTCATAGACAATGAAGATACTACTCATAATGATCTAAAAAGTATCAGGAAACGGCGCTGAAGCATGAAACACTGTTTGTTAATGATAAAAGTGTTGAAATATTGAAAAGGTAAGCAATAATATATTCAATCTTTTTTGGATGGCATCAAACAGTGATTTGTATTATATTTTTTTTACACGCATATCATGAAAATCAGACAGATGTTAAAGGGGTCAGATCACAACGGTGTCACTATAGTGTGATTACTTAATCTAAAAAACTAAACATAGCTTTGTGTGATTTGACAAAGCCTATACAGTCGAGATTATGTCTATGCAGAATGAAAATATGACTGCTATAGCAAATTAAGCCTTCGCTCGTTATGTAAAATTATATAAAGTTGCTGCTCACAGCTTGTGTTATGCAGAGAGCATACAGTGTTCCGTTCGCTGTGGGTTCGATTCACCTAGGTAGTGCATTCCAGGTTGCTCTCTCAGTGGAAGAGTTTACTGGTTTAGTATTTCCTCTCAGGGGGCACTTGAAGGATATTTTCTTTTCTTTTTTGTCCACTTCCCAGGTTACCATTTCCTCCTATCCGTTTGTATCTGGTATTGATTGATTGTAACTCAAGATGTTAAGAGAGTCCAAGTAGTCCGCGTCCCCCCAAAAGTAGCTTGATACACAAGCAAACGCGCTAATATTAGCTGCTTCAGCGGTTGTAGTGTTTACTGCTAATGAGGAACATGCTGTCGAGGTTTATGTGGGGGGTTTCTGCACACACAACGGGGAGGGAGGTGCACTAAGTAGGGTCTTGTGTTAGGCTTTCTATCTGTGTGTGTGTGTGTGTGTGTGTGTGTGTGTGTGTGTGTGTGTGTGTGTGTGTGTGTGTCATCATACTGAAGAAATAACTTTGTCTTACGTAGTCCAGTACCATGCTAGCCTAAATATTAAAACACGGAAGTGTTTGATTGCTGTGAATTGCAAATCGTCAAATGATGATTTAGAACAGCTTTGTTAGGATATATTTGTATATAGCCAGCGCTACTGAAACATTTCCGTTTAAATGGTTAAATAAACGTTAACAGGAATATAATCAGAATGCTGTAATTTAGAGTTGATAGAGATGGTTGTCAGTTAAAAATTGTTTAACATTTAACGTTATTAGACATTTGTGTGTGTATATTAAGTTCAATATAGAAATATATTTTGTTGTGCACAGAAAATAACATACACGTGTATATGTACACACAGTGTAGACTCCCTCTTAACATTTACAACGTTCTTCTGAATAGCCTTGTTATGGAAGAATAATTATGAGACAATGTAGTAAATTACTATATTATATTAAATGATATCTCAGTACACCTTTTTAATCACTATAACTATATTACCATGACTACGGTGTCAAGAGATGCAGGACAGGGTGCTGAAAAGTGTGAAAATACCATCGATGCCCAGTCTGTCACCATATATACTTTTTTTATAAAACGCTGTTATTATTGCGTTTTGCTTTTGTTTGTTTTTGTTCTGGTCCGCAGGCTCCCCTGCCGTGTAGCAGTGTGAGACCCCAAAGTGTGAAAGTGTATCATGAAAGTTGTCACTTTTTCAATATATGTGATAAAACTGTGTGAGACAGGCCGCTTAGGAACAAGGATGTGGCATTTCCCTGTGTAGAAATAAAGTGCTATCCACAAAAAGTAAATCAAATACGGGGCAGAATGTTGTTTCATAGGCTCGATAAAGCCTGTGGAGGTTTACTCAAGAGGTTTGAGTTATGAAATACCATGTTGACCCATGCTGTAAAGGTAGTCTGTAGGCTGTCCTTGAGGGCAGATTGACATGGCACAAAGGGGCGGGCCTAACTGAGTGACAACACAGCTGCCGCTGTCGTTGTCAGTGTCCTCCGCACACTTCTCTGTGATGGTAGATGGAGCACTTTTCAGCTTGTGCCTGCAGGCAATAACCTTTTATACAACCTTTTCCCAGCAGTTAACAGAAACAAAAGAACTATACTGCAAAATACATGTTTGAGCCATTGTAAAAGCTGAAAAAAATAGATGTATCATTATCTGATGATCATAAAATATCAGATCATTGAGCAGCTGATCAAATTGAATAAAAAAAAAAAGGACGAAAATGGTAAACCTGTGCGTTTTGGTATTGTGTATAGATTCCCTTCAATTAATTGTCAGTGTTTCTCTGGAATATGTATACTGCCAGGCCTATGTTTACTGCTCACGTGCAGCTGTTATTAAGTCAAAATGAACTCTGTTTATTACAGTAAAGTCCCCTTACTTTGCTGTTCTGTGAATTCGGGGTGATATGTGAACCAGAACTATTCTCAACAATGGAGGACACTCTTCGATCTCTATATCCAGAATATCTTTGAACATCCACACACTAGCATAACCAGGGTCCTGATGGGCGGTGCTTACATGGATTGAGGGCAATTGGGGGCGGGGATTTTGGACAGGCCGTGAACTGTGCGGTTTCGTGTATTTCAGAGGACCAGCTCCCCCCGGGTTTCCCCATCATCGACATGGGACCCCAGCTGAAGGTGGTGGAGCGTACGCGCACGGCCACCATGCTCTGCGCCGCCAGCGGCAACCCTGACCCAGAGATATCCTGGTTCAAGGACTTCCTGCCCGTTAACACCACTAACAATAACGGGCGCATCAAGCAGCTACGATCAGGTAGGGTTCTGTCACGGCTGCCATTTGGACCGAGGGGGGGGGGGGGGGGGGGGGGGGGGGGGGGGGGGGGGGGGGGGGGGGGGGGGGGGGGGGGGGGGGGGGGGG
>JAOYSI010060457.1:0-23984 GCA_025775065.1 Hiodon alosoides
TTGGCTCCCTGATCTAAAAGATCCCACCCCTTGGTTCTCAGTGGCACTGTGGGTTTGGCTCCCTGATCTAAAAGATCCCACCCCTTGGTTCTCAGTGGCACTGTGGGTTTGGCTCCCTGATTAAAAAGATCCCACCCCATGGTTCTCAGTGGCACTGTGGGTTTGGCTCCCTGATCTAAAAGATCTCACCCCTTGGTTCTCAGTGGCACTGTGGGTTTGGCTCCCTGATCAAAAAGATCCCACCCCTTAGTTCTCAGTGGCACTGTGGGTTTGGCCCCCTGATCTAAAAGATCCCACCTCATGGTTCTCAGTAGCACTGTGGGTTTGGCTCCCTGATCTAAAAGATCCCACCCCTTGGTCCTCAGTGGCACTGTGGGTTTGGCTCCCTGACCTTCAGCACGGAGGTCATGAAGACGGAGCAGCCCATGAGCAGGAAGATCATCAGGCCGGTGAACCTCTGCTCACGGATGCCCAGGAAGCGGGGCTGTTCCCCAGGGGCCGAGCACTCCGACTCCAGCTTCAGGCTGTTGACGTGGGAGATGGAGAGCACGGTGGCTGCCACGAACCAGGGAAGGCCCATCACCGAGCACACGCCCAGCATCACACCCACCACGAACAAGTCCAGGTGGTAACCACAACCTTTCTGCAGAACCCACCCCCCCGAAAAAAAAAACGTTAAAAAACTGCAGAATCTTAAAAGCACATTGATTTGATCACATTGAGTCTCAACTCCACATGGCCGGCACAAATACAAACAAGAGGATACGTTTATAGTCTACAATCACTGATTTATTCAACTTATTCCATGGGACCGGTGGACATTTTCTTAATCTCATTTGACTTTGGAAAAAATATAAAATCTAACAAAAAAATCTTTGCTCAATCATCCTTATACACCCTTCCAAAATGACACTGTTTGAAAAGAAAAATGTAGAGCCAAAAATGGAAAAGATGGAAGTTATATCAGGCCTGCCCTCTTGTGTGCAGACAAGGAACAACACAGTGGTACCTTGAGCTTGTGCTCTTTCCTGTTGATGATCACGGCAGTGATCTGCTGGTCCATGAAGATAAGGATTGTGCAGAGCAGGGCTGGCACGACTGCCACTACGGTGGTCCACCAGGGGTTGGGGCCCAGGGGGTTGATCAGCCAGCCGCGGTCGTCTCTCGTTGGCTGCAACCGTTCAGGCGTTTAATCATGGCAGGACATAACCAACTTATTGCACATGGGTTTTTCTCAGATGAAGGCATGCATGAAAAACTGATCGTTTTGTTTACCTTGAACTCGTTTGGAACCTGAAGTTTTGGGGATGGGACTCCGATGGCGTAATCCACAAGGACCATAGTGATGATAGTGATGAAAACCGCAAAGTCACTGATTATGGACCTTACCTGTGAAAGAAAAGACAGAATGCTAAAACAGTCCAATGTAAGGTTCATTATTGATTCTTCATTTAAAATGGCTGAATTTCAACCACAGCACAAAACACACAACGCTTTTACTTTTTCCACTAATAGGCATCAGCCCATTATACAGCTCCCACTGTAGTCCTCACATGCACCACACACATAGGCCAAAAACACAACACATGCATGCAGGTGTACACGCATACACACAGACAAGCAGACTATGAAGAAAGGGTTTCCTTGCCTTGGTGGGGAAGTAGCGGCTGGTCTTGAAGTCCTTGAGGAAAGCAGACATGGCCACGGTGGAGAAGAAGAGGACGATAGACCAGAAGAGGACATCGGGAACATAGGGACCATGTGGACTACAGGCACTGCCCTGAAAGTGTCCCCACTTCTCCATGCATTCCTGAAACAATATGAGGACAGCGTTACAGCCTGACTAGTCTCCCTCATAGTGATGTGACTCTCGTCGGGTCTCTGTGTGTCTGAATTAACATTCAGACACCATGGTCATTTTAAAACTAAGTTAAGGCAGAAGCATGTTTGTTTTTACACATGAATTCACAAGGTTTTATAGAAAACACCTGGTATCACAAAGTGGAGATGCAGAACCCCCTAGATGCATTAAATGCAACATGAACGATTAATCTACAGCTTTTGGACAACCATGTTAACACTTGTGTAAACACATGACATGTTCAGTACTAAGATGTTTTCTTGTACAAGGAAGTGTAAGACCAATCCTCGATGTATAGCGCTCCTAACGGCTACTATGGATGAATCTGTCAGACAATGTACAGAATTTTACACATTGCTTTCTCACGTGGATCTGACCTGCAGAGTGGAAACCCAAACCAATCTGTGTCAGAACACCACAGCTAGCCTCCAGAAGTGTTCCCCACCACGATGCGTTACACAACAACCCGCACAGCGGCAGGTTTGCTGTCATGGAGATTTTGACGTTGCTAATCCTGCGTGATCCTTGCTCATAATCCTAAACTTTCCTCACACTCTGAGTTTGTGCCGGTCAGGGAAAACAATACAATACAATATTCTACATTATCTTGATACTTTGGACTATATGCTCATTACATGCTACATACTAAATACAATTACATGCATGACTAAAGATCATTGCCACTGATCATCTTAAATGCAACTTAAAGAAAGCTTAGATTTCTGCATGTATTATATACAAAGAGAATGATTAATGCAGGGATGCACATAAAGAAAAACACCCAGTCCCACGGATAATTCAAAACTTATAATGTATATATATTTACTGATTTATATTACAGATTTATATTAAAGATAAATAAGGATGAGGATGGTCCCATAGGGGAAAAGCTCTAATGTAGATTTGGAGCTTGTTTGAGCCGGACCAGACAGTCATTCAGAGTAGTGATTCTTTTGGAGTTGTTTGGAGTTGGAGTTGGACTTTTTTTAGTTGGAGAGCCTGAATTGTGTTGGCACCATTGTATGAGAAGCGTATGAGAACCTGATTTTTTGCCTCTGGCCGATTATTAAAGAGACAGCGAATGCTGTTCGAAATTTTTCACGCTCATTTTTTGTGTTTTTTGCGATCCTGCAGTTAACGAAAAGCGCCATACTCCGAGAGAGAGATAGAGGGTCATTCATTCATATAATTATTAGAACGTAATTATAATTATAATTAAATCTTATTCAAGCCAAATGTCAGTCAAAACAACGTTGTAGTCAAGAAATATAAATACAGGATAGAGAGTGTTATGCCATTTCATTCAGACCATTGTGTGAGTTTGGATACTAGTTCTGCAAAGAAAATAATTTAGATAAATTTAGACATTTTAGACAACAACCTTGACAATACTTATTTGAGCGGATAATTCACCTGTCAATTAAAAGGGCACAAGGTGGCGTGTTTCAGAACCTGATGGTATCCGTAAGTATAAATTCCTGTCACACTGGTGACAATGACAGAGTAGACGAGTCAGATGATAGTAACTGAGCTTGCATTCCTGGGGCTTATCGTCTGCATTCATGGATAAGCACCCAAGTGGTGGATGTGCCTCTGTACATGATCAAAACCTCTTTACCCTGGGGCAACAATTCTGTTGATGAAGAAATCAATTATTTTTCATTGAAAGGATCATCGCTGCGCATCGTGCAGAATGGAATCGTTTAATATGAATATCATGAACTGTATTGTTAGTCTTTAAATGTGTTTTATTAATTACTGCCTAAAGGACGATTATGAGGCAATGCCATTCAAACTCTTACTTTTCACAGACATGAGGTTTCTGCAGGGTATCAAATCAAAAGTACCTTGACCTCCAGGCCTCCCCAGTAAACTTCAGATGGGGTGATGTTCTTCTGCTCCCAATACCTGAGGGTGGCATTGGTCGGTTCTGGGGGCTCCACGCAGACACACCTGCAGGGAGCACAGGCACATCTGGCTCACCTGTCCCACAACATCATTAAGTTCTCCGTCACAGACAGTGCAGAAGAATGGGATGAGATACGTAAGGCACAGTTTTCTTTCAGGTCTTTCGACCACAATATGACAAGATGTACGTGAGACAAATGTGTGTCAGTTAGGTCTCTTTAGTCAAATATCATGCATCAGATTTCCACATTTTTATTTCCTGAATGTCACCCCGGGTTTATTGAGATATTAAGATACCTGCATTCGGTAGTACAGAGAACGACCTGCTGCTTGTATCATTGTTGGAATTACTGTTAAACATTAATGCATATTGTTTATTCCAATGTCTTTATGCTAGTCACAGAGTAATGTCATAAATATTGCAGAATCTCTTTAGAGCATGAAGGGAAAATCAAGTTAATTATATCTGATGCCAGGGAACAGCTGATTATGTAATAAACCACCCTAAAGCATCTTGCCACACTCTGATGATGTAATTCAGCGGTAAGGTATGGCCTAGAAGGGGGCCTACACTTACGAGTACTGGGTGAGTTTGTCAAGGTTGTTGTTCTTGTTGAAGGGGTAGGTCTCCCCCAGATGAATCAGCTTCTCCAGGGCCTCATAGATGAAGATGATGCAGATGAGGGAGGCAAAGGCCTCCTCGGTGAAGCGGGTGATGTAACAGACCAGTGAGCTGGCATCGGTCGCCACCAGCACTAGGCAGAGGAAGGCCGTCCAAAGACCGATGCAGGTTCTCAATGAGAGATAGGACAACCCGTACTCCCTGAGAAAAGCAACCAAGAGCACTGAATTACAGAACCAGCAGCCACCAAACTTAGCTGTGTGCTTTTGTTCTTGTATCATCACAATTTTTACCCAGAGCATTGAAATGTATGAGATTGACCAACATTTCATTCATGCATTGAGAATTTGCAGGGGTTTGACCTTGTTTGAGCTGACTATGAGCCTGTTGTGTTCCTTTCCTTTTGAGCTGCCTATGAACCTGTATCCCCTTTCCAAACTTTATTCAAGGGAAACTAATGAAATAAAGGGATCCGTGCCCAGTCAGAGGCAAATCCCCTGGCCATAGATAACCGGACTTACTTGCAAAACTTGTACAGGATCTTCTCAAACACTAGCACAGGCCCCGTGCTTCCCAGTATCGTGAGGGGCTGTCCCGCAAAGAGGGAATAGGCTATTCCAGTCATTGAGGCTCCGAAAAGCGATTCGATGGCACTCTGGGAGAAGAGAGGAGAAATAATGCATTGTGTGAGAAGGAAACGGTGCTCTCAGATTGACATGCAAACAATGCTGGATCATTGTTTCCGCTCGGGAGAATAACTGGTTCCAGTCTTTAAATACACTGGCATTCCGGAGTGGAAAATGAACTGACCTTCCCACCGTTTTCAACTTTCTTAAACATTCATAAAAGATGACCAAACTTGAACAAGTTTTTTAGCTTGTGTCAAATTTTTCCATTTTACCAGGAGAAACATTAGGGATAAGGGCATTCAGCAGTAGGGACCAAAGGTGTGAGCTATCAGTGAGGTGTGAGTTCTTACTATGCGTCCCTCTGTGGCCTCCCCCAGCAGGCCCCCAAAGGTGATGACGGGTGACATGCAGGCGCAGTACAGGAAAAGGAATGAGGCCAGGCACTGCAGACTGACGGCATCCGTGTAGTCGGACAGGTACCATGGGGCTTTGCGCTTGATGTCCAGGATCAGCCCGCCGCAGAACCTAGTGATCAGAGGAGACCCAATGACTTTCTTAGTCAACCCACACTTTTATCTGCTTCCCTGGGCAGTGGCAGCATGGTAACTCAAAACGCCATCTCGATCGCATCAGCTCTGAAATACAGCCATTGGTTATTTTTGGTAGCAAATCAAATACAAGCAAAATGACTCAATTTGACTTAATAATGAGTTTTAGGATTTTTCAGAGATTAATGTGAAGAACAGATTGCTGTATAAGATACTTTTTATACATTGATTAAAACAATCGGAATAAGCCCTCACTCCACTGCACTGCCCTGTTTATTATAGCATCGGGACGAGCCTTAAGTCGAGAAACCAAAGAACACAGAATTTAAAACATTTCCTGGCGAGAGAAAAACACGAGCTTTGCTGGGGAGGTTGTCCTGGTAATCGAGGGCTTCACTTTGACTCATGTTCCTGCTGAAGTGTAATCTGTCACCAGGGAGATGAATCAATGTTGACCTGGGCCTTCGTACAGCAATCTGGTGGACTTTTCAGCTCAACCTTACCCTTTAGAACCACCTCATTAGGTAAAAAAAAAAGGTGTAAATACTCACTAAGAGCAATAATTAAATGTTTTGCCAAACATGAGATAACCAGTGTGAAGTATTACTTGGTAATTAAATGCTAACTTATAGCTGTGATTCACTGCACTGCATTAGAAATTGATGGAGAATGAGAATTGTGCGATGCCCAGGACACACTCAGTCACTCACTCACTCACCTCCCTGTGCGCTGAAGCTCCGGGCCACCGTGGCCCCCCGCCTCCGGCTCCTCACCCAGCTCGGTTGTGCCATTTGGCAACTTCCTCTTCTCCTGTTTCACATAGAGCATTTCACATAGATCGCTCCCACATTTTCTGAGACATGTCAAACACCCAGCAGTGCCAGAATACAGGAAGTCCTCCTTCGATCGGACAGACATCAAGCGCCTGCAAAATGGGGTCTTATGACTGTTCATTTACGTAATTAGGAACTAAGTAAACAAAGGTATGGTCAAAAAGGGGATCTGAATTCCACAAAGAATGCAATGAATTTAGCTAAAAAAACTGAATTGAAAAGAGACCTTGATCCCAGAAGCAGCTCGCAGATTAGGCACAAGTGAGGAGGTCACACTTACCTGAGAGGGGACACTTTTAGGCGGCTCGATTCGGATAGATGGGTCCCACTCTCCAGGTGGTAGGACGGTCACTTGGTCAAGGAATTCGTCGATGCCAGCCACTAGATCGTTGCGGTCCTTTGCCTTGTAGGCGACGTCATGGAATACCTGAGGCAAATGCGTGTAACCCAACACGAGATCTGCGTACTACTCATTAAACGTAGCCCCCCTAGGTTTCCTTGACAATCCATCTAACTCGTGGATACAGGCAGCTGAGAGGACAGAAGGACTAAGTAAAATGTAGGTGAACCACCCTCCTTGTCCCAGTGAATGTCTAGCAAATAACAAAATAGTTCCTAGGAGCCAGCTTACCTCGTCAGTCATTAGGGTTGCGATCGATCGGCCGATTTCATGATACTGCTGTCCTTTCCCCAGAGGGCCCAGCAGGATGAACAAGAACCTGAAAGGAAGCCCAGAATTATAAGTCCAGTAGGAAAGATCACAACACGTCAGTTTCCGGACAACCATTGGTGGAGATCACAAAACATTGTTTGATGGTCATGGAATCCTCTTAGCTAACATTAAAATAGAAGCAGGCCTCCAACAGCCCTCAGGATTAGGACCACTGCTGTTCTTATGCTTTCTGACATTGGTTTGAAGGCAGACCATCTTCCGCTGCTGACTGTAAACGTTCTTGGCAGCCAACTAAATAAAAAAGTAGACACGCAGAGCTTCGAACAATAACCTTTTCTGCTCACGATCTGAAATATTCCAATTTCGCAATAAACGGAACAGGATTTACCACAAAAATAATAATTCAAAATAACAAAAAGAAAGGCCTGCGAGGAAAGATAAAACGGAACAATGTCCTGTTTTCCTCTATGCATGCCTGATCACAATTAATCATTTTATGTTATTTGTTACAAATTTTCAGTTATGTGTATTCAGCTGACATACCCTCCAGCCCAAGCTGCCAATAGCGCTCCACCGCTGCGCTCTCCCATTCACAGTCTGAAATCGGCATTAGCTGGATTTGAACCCGTGAACTCCTGCTCATAGAGCCTTTACTAACTGAGCCACTCGGGGGGCAGAGATTACATTGTTTACAAAACAAAACGCGTCAATGGCTCGCATCCGAGACAAAACAGTGGGTAGTAAAGGCCACTCGGGGGCGGAGCACAGAGGCGGAGCTCACCGCGTAGTGATGGGCACTTCCGCCAGGCCATTCAGCATGATGGCAGGAGAGAGCCGAACAAACACAGCCAGGGGTCGGTCCAGGAACTCCAGCTCACCCACCAGGATGTTGGACGCCTCGGCGCCTGGCGGAATCTTCTTCATGAAGTGAAGGTCTATCTACAGGGAGAAACAGAGACATAACAAAGCCTGTTTCAATTTGGAGTCTTCAAAAATAAACTTTGGGATTATCGTCAAAAACAAACTGCATTCAATGAGCAGAAAGTTTGCAGTTATGCACTGTTGTAAGGACTTATTGCAGGACAGTCAGCGTAACAATGAGTGAGGGCATTATTGAGTGGCATACGGATTTAAAAATTAAAAGATCCTGGAAGGGGACACTTCAGCTGGCATCTTTTATAAGGACTTTTTCGAAGCAAGTATATAATACAGTAATGCAAATTTTACTAGGTTTACAAAGCATGCATACTTCAATATAGGTAGAAAATGAGCAGGCAGGTTTCTGGAGTCAGCTCCTTGGAAGTGTGGGTCAGACGGGAGGTCTCCAGTCCCAGGAGGCAGTGCATGCAACCTGGGCTGGGCTTACCTTGCTGAAGTCCACAGCACTGTTCTCCCGACTCACGTCGCTCCTACCCTCAGGGCTAGAGGTCTGCGGCTGGGCAGAGACCGGGTGACCTGGTGCAAAGACAGGACAGCGCCCTCAGTCAGTCGCACAAAGCCTATCTCAGCACATATACGGGTTACCAATTTAAAGCCCGCCACAGCAGCTCGTTAGACCACTCGGTGAGACCACTTGCTGACCCATGTTACCATGTCTAAAAACATACGCAAAGACTTAGAGGCAGCGGTGAGCTACTCAGGACTGGCAACCCCCGATTCGTCGGGTGAGGGTGGCAGGAAACAGCCGGAGATGGAGCACGTGGGCGAATAATTAAGGACATGGAGGTTTCTGATTGATCCCAGCGATGTGGTGGGGTTGTTCAGGCAAAGATCCATGAGGGCTCCGCAGTTTTCATAGAACGGATCTTTATCTGTGTATGGCGGCATAGCTTGACCTGGCCCTGTGGTTCCAGAGTCCGCTGAAGGAGCAGCAAACTATGATTCATGAACGACTATGAACGACAGATTCTGTTCGACCAAAAAGGTTAACTTATAATAAATAACTCTAACCCAATCCACCTGAAATAGAGTCTACAAGCAATTTAAACCAGAAATTATATCCATGAAAAAACACAGACAGCAAGTTTCTATTTTTGTCCCTTAGTCACACACACTCTGAAGGGCTGCGCTCTAATTTGGATTTTGGATTAGCACCGTACTACAATTAGTGTGAAATATATCCAAATTATACTACATTATAATTATATAAGATTAATTATATCAATAATTTACTAAAAGAGTGTTATGTGTCAAAACAAATTTAAATCATGTGAACTGCAAATTCATTCCCAAATACAATTCCCATACACTGTGTTTTAACTTGTCACCCAACAAACCCCTTTCTGGAAAGCTTAGCCTATTACTAATAATGTGAAAAAAATCTAATAAATAAAAATAAAAGAGGTCAAGTCAGGTCAGCTGATGCCAACTTACTGAACACTGTACACTACTTGTTCTGGTAGTGGATAATGTAGGAAAATAGTCCTGAATCCGGTCCCATCCTTCGTTCAAATTAAACGCGCTATCGAGTCGAAGGTCTCAGTCTATTCGGTGAACAGGGTTTATGGCACCCAGAGGATTTTCGAGAGACAGAATCACAGCTACTGCTGTTTGGAAATGGAGTGAATCAGGAGGCCATTCCCTTAGGCAGGTCCACACTGCACTTCCAACACAAAACAGAACATGTGCACTTCTCCACATGCCTGAAACCAAATGTGACTCTTTCCTCTCAGCAAGCAGAGGCAAACCTCCGAACACCACCTTCCAGGTCATATTTTAGATAGCGACTTGAGAGAAAGGCTGTCCAGGTTAAAGTTGCCAGCATCTGCTTCCAACTTCCTTGCCTTGGACAGCTGAGGAGGCGCGTCCCAGACATCTTCTGTGTGGTAGGGGGTTTCTTCGATGCACTTTTGGCAATGGTAGATGGAATGGTGGATGTGGTCAGGAGCGGAGAGGAGATGGAGACAAACTGCGACAAACAGACAGACGCGTTCACCAGCCAATCAGAGGACTGGGAGCCATTATTAAGGGCAGGAAGGCAGAGCTGAGAACGCCTGCTTGAGACACACAGCAGGAGAGAGAAGAGAGGAGTGAGGAGATGGGTGGCAACACAGAACACAATGTCAGTCACCATGAACCACAAGTTAGTGGGGGAACATCCCCAGACAGAGGGTGGACAAAAGAGGTCGTCCCGAAAAAATACAGATGTTCATATGTGAAACGCATAACGAACATGCACGTACACACACATACACAACATATAACATACAACAAACATTCTATATACATCCTTTGCGGAAATGCATTTTTTTTTAAAGAAAAAGCACAAGTCTTTCAATCACATCCATTATTAAAGAAGAACAGGGTGTAATTTTGGACTAAACCATGTAATAGATCAGAAGTAGGCAATTTGAGTACGCAAGGGCAGAACTGTTTTGAGCTGGATTTATTTATTTAGTTTATTTATTTGCATTATTGGCATGACAGAATGAAATTGGGTTCTGCCAAAGCAACTGAACAATGAACATTATTAAACAAACATTAACAAAAAACTTTTTCCCCTAAGTTTCCCACTTTCCCTCCCTCTGTTTCTATAGTTACATTGGACATGGGTGCACATGAGTATGTCTGTCTGTCTGTCTCTCTCTCTGTGGGTGTAGCAGGCAGCCATGTATTGGGCAGCTAGCTCTCAGGTTGTGGACTGATTTGGCATTTTGTGTCCTTGATTTGCTTATATTGAGAACAGTGTAACAGGGAATTAAATTCTGTCTCGATCTCTCCCAGATCACAGCCTTTTTGATAATTCAGGTTAATTTATTTACCTTCCTCTCTCTCTCTCTCCCACTCTCCCTCTAGCTACCCCCCTTTCTGTCCACCCCACAATGCCTCTATCCTTACTACCTCCCATGTCAGCAGGGCGCACCGGAAAAACACCCAGGCTCACCATTCTTGTCCATGGAGTGGGGCTCAGATTGCTTTTTGCCGATGTCGGCAAAGGAGCGGACGATAGGGATCCGATTTGCCAGCTTCTTCTGGTTCTGGTGATGGTGCTGCTTAAGGAGGGCATCCCGGATCTTCTTCCGCACATCCTCGCCTAGCTGCCCAGACACCTCTTGCTGGTCCAGAATCATATCTAAAAGACAATTGAAGAAAAGTGAATGCTGCCTAAAAGTGACACACACACAAACACACAGATGCACAAACACACAGACAGACACACACACACACACACACAGATGCACAAACACACAGACAGACACAAACACACACACACACACAGACACACACACACACAGACAGACAGACACACACACACACACACATACAGATGCACAAACACACAAACAGAGACACACACACACACAGATGCAGAAACACACAGATGCACAAATACACAGACAGAGACACACACCCGCGACCTCCTCCAGGGAGCTGGCCTTCATGTCCAGCAGCACGGTGCCGTTGAGAATGCAGCTGCGCAGCTCGAACAAGCTGTGCAGGGACAGCGTGGCCACGTAGGGCTTGCTCCACCGATCACCGCCATCCTCCACGTCCTCCTCGAACTTCAGCCACCTGCGGGCAGAGCAGAGGGGTCAGCACAGCTACCCAGCGAGCAGGCAGGAGGCCGCAGGATGTCTCGTAGCCTTAAGCCAAAGGGCTTTTTATTACAATGGCAGTGCAACTCAATTATTGAAAACACGAAGAAAGACGATCTGGTCCATCTGGTCATTGACGAGTGTAGGCATGTCACAGTATACCCGTTTCACAGTATACCGCGGTATAAATTACCACAGCTCGGAAACCTTAACCCTTTTTCTATACCCTAATTACTGAGTTATCACGGTATACCAAAGTTCATGTGTTTTTTTTCTGTCACTAACTAACTGGTGCTTGTCAACTTTTGAAGAAAAGCGTACGCTGATTAAACTGCGCTGTGTTCAGTGAAAGAACACAGATAACGAAGAACGAAGAATGAAAATAACACTGTCTGGCGATATTTTGGGTAGGATTCAGGTAACCGCTAAATGTGGTGATGCTTCCAACCTCCTTGTTCACTTAAAGTCTTGACTTCATCAAGTATTCAAATTTAAAAAATTTGTATACAAATAATATGCTGCTTGCAGACTATACAGTAAGCTTATGAAGCAGGTTGTGGCCAGGTTCAACTTGGCCAAAACTAATTTAAAAGTGGCAGTTCCTGAAAGTTACCATTCACATTTTAAAATTTTATTTATTTGATTAATCTGGCACTTTAGTTAGTCTCAGGTTATGCACAAACTAGATGCACGTTTTTCATGTAGATGTGAGTAATAGTTATTTAAACCGCATAACGTCTTTTACCAACATATCTTGACATATGTATTACTTACATTTATCAATAAATACATATCTACAGCCTGCTATACTACTGTAACTGTATCTTAATGTATTTATGGTGTAGTTTTGCTTTGTCAATTTTTAATGACATGAAGTAGCACATATAAAACGTGTTCTCTTGTTTTAATTTTTTGGAATTGCTAGTGACCATATTTTGTTTTAACGTGAAACATTTTCGTCACCTGGCAGTCTCCCTCCACTCTGCATCCTCCCCCTCGTGCAGGCAGATCTCGTCAAGCTCGGTAAAGAGGTCGTGTGGGATGTGCTCCTCGTCACCGTCCTCCGTGCCCAGGAGGAACTGCACCCTCTGGGAGGGGGTGTCTGTGGCAGACAATGGCAAGGCAGGGCATGAGTCACCCCCTGCTCGTGCTTAAAGGGCTGCGGGGAAGTGCTGACTCTGACGTCAAGGGAAGTGGGAGATCCAGGCCACATCAACCCCAGTGTGACAGAGTGGGGTTAAAATTAGTGTAGTAGGGTAAGCCTGGCCTTACCATGGCTAAGAGACTCTGGCCCATCCTCTGCACCAGCGTCTCTCTTCCGGTGCTTGTGCCCATGGTGCCGGCGTCGCCTGTGGGTCTTTTTGCCCAGTGGAACATGGACACCGATGTAAAGGGTCCTGTGGCCTGGGGGAAACCATGGGAAGCAAATTCATTTAAATATGCAAAAAGTCCCCATAAGATTTAAACACTAATCTGCTCCAGCATGTTTGTTTATTTCGATTGGCGTAGAGAAAAAACACAGAAAATTTGGTTATTTATTATTTCTTTAATTACTGAAGTACAGATAGAGCTGGATATTTACTGAAGTAAATCAGGTTAACCTTATTTCTCAAGCCATTGTATGTAGGCCTTTTCACCACGAAGCCAGCTGCTCATGAGCTAAAACAGCTGCTCGAACAGCGAAACACAGGCTTGGTTCCTGCAATAACCCGCCACAGAGGCCAATGCCTTTGGGACGATCATCCAAAGGTGCCGGGAACACTAAGAGAAAAAGCTGGTAGTGCTACAGGATTTTCCATAGAGGTTAATGACAGGGAAAATGCTACTGCAGGAGATCCAATGAGGTACCGCCGTCCAGTAATAATGTCTGCAAAAACTGTCATGCGGTAGCACGACTAATAACCAAGAATTCTTGCCATTTTTCCCCCTCCATTAGATAGCCATAGCGGCTTGCAATTCCAACCTCCATGCTAAAGGCTAATGGGAAAAAAAAAAAAACGGATTAATCAACACTGGCGGATTTGTTCTTGCAGGTTGAATCATGTTCCGCACAGCTCCTGTCGCTGGGGTAAGTAAACGGTCACAATGCCATATAAGGAAGAAAGGCTTGTCTTTTAAGGGGAAATGTCATCCCAGGGGAACCCTGGTTTTGATTTGATTATGTCCGAGGGATTTCTAGGTCAGTGGGATTTGTTTCACCCATAACTGCCCAGGAAGAGTGTGGGACAGCATTTTTTGCACAGAAGGATCCACCCTATGACGCCTTCCGGTACAATGAAGGGGTGTGTGCGAGATCTGAAAATTAATGGAGCCCTGATCTGTGGAAGTTTGGAAAGCCTTAATGTTATAATGATGAAACCATTTATTTTTATTTTTTTTGTGTAGATATGGTTTTCCTTAGATATGATATAGCCATTGGATACATTTCAGCGATGATTGCTTAGAATTTCTAACAAGTTCTAAGAAACTGAGACATTGACCATACAGCTACCATGTTTAAACTAGAATATAGCAGAACAACTATTGTATCTTGCTGTTTGCTAACTAACTATGTTACAGTGGGGAGGGGCATCAAATTTATATTTTTCTTTTGGTACGGTTAGGTAGGTAGCTATTTAAGTAAGCTAAACAACTAGCAATTACTGTTAATAACTAAATCAAAAAAAGATTGAAAATCTTAGATCTGTATCTTGGTCGTAAACTAGGTGACGTGATGCCAAGCCTTACATTTCTAGCTAAATTGCTAGCTCTCCAAACTTGAGTGGCTAATACTAACGACTGTAAACCTGTTCGGTTTTACTGGTTTTGTACCAGTAAACCAGGCCTGGTCCTGGCCACTCTGCCACCCTAGAGTAACTAACCAAATTCAACCCCAAACACCCCTGCCCCCACTTGGGTTTTCACAACCTCCTTATATGCAAGAGAAACAATTAGCCTGTTGAGCTACAGACCGAATTCTCTAGTTCAAGGAACTAATCATTTTCTTCTTTTCGAAAGCAGGGAGTGACATCACTGTACTATGACGAAAAAGAGGCATAATGACAAACTTTAGTGAAAAGGGAAATAAATTATTGTCTAGAGAAGATTAATGACTTGTTGGAAACTCAATGTGTTTTTTCTAGCGCAAGCTTTGGCCTGCCACATCTTCCTAACTTGGCAGTATCTACGGATTCTCAGAGAAATACCCAGGAAATCGAAACTTCGGGATCCTACTGGTGAAAAAAAATTTTGCTCGTTCTAGATTATGGGGAAGAGATTTTTTATCTTTATCACAAAAACTGTGTTGTTCACATCAGTCATGATTATATATATGGTAGAGCTAGGGTGAAAGAAATTAATCAGGCTTCATTATTAAAAATTACTTTTATCATGGTATTGTTGCCCACAAACAATTACACAGTGCAATGTTAAGTGAAAGGAGTCTCAATTGACATAGGTTACATGTAAAGTTGTTTTTATTACACAAACTACTTGAGAATATTGCTCGAAAAGGCTACACAAGTTTGTCATTACGTCGCACATGTTCGCAACTACATCACCATGATAAATCATAACTAAAGGGCCATTTCCTAATAAAAAATCGAATACCATCACACCTAGAACATCAGCGAAAAGATACACAAACCACCAGCGTCCTGTGTGACAGCACCACCAAAACCAGAATGTCAGAGTAGCCAAACAAACCATTTACATCCTGTGTGACAGCACCATCACACACAGGAAGTCAGAGGAGCTACACAAACCACCAGCGTCTTGTGTGAAAGCACCATCACACCCAGAATGTCAGAATAGACAAACAAACCACCAGTGTCCTGTGTGAAAGCACCACCACACCCAGGATGTCAAAATAGCCATACAAACACTTACCATCTTGTGTGACAACACCATCAAACCCAGAACTTCAGAGAAACTACACAAACCACTGTCCTATTTATAAGCTTCTATAATTCTGATGCCAAACTAATTTTAAACATTTATTTAATTTTGTTTAAATTATAAGACGCGATAAATAATGAATTATAAAACACATGCTGGAAGAAGAGCTGTTAATGAACGATTTCCTCAGATTATGTGATTTGGGAGTTGTGACACAGCCCATTATGTCCAACTGACCCAGTTGCCCTGAAAAATCATGCCAGTGACATCATGCGGCTGCTTCCTCTGCGCAGACATTCAGCCTGGGGCCACTTGTCACTGAGCATCACAGTGAGCCAATCACAGCAAAGTCATCCAAGCAGAGCTCGGCGGTGTACGGGGAAGGTGACACTTCTGAAGAGGAGGAAAGGCCGATATCTCATCTTAATACTTTATTCTCTAAAATCAAAGTTTACTCTCTCGCCAACGTAAAACTACTACATTAAATAAACTACATTTATTCTGGTTGAGACAAATCTTCGGACAAGGACTAATTACACAGATCAGTAATGATTCTGACTACTGTGTGCACTCCTACATCAGTCCTTGAAAAGTGAATGGCTACAGACTTCTATGGTAGTTTATCAGCTTCCGCTGTTATCTCTTCCACTGCTTTGACTTCTCAGTAGGTAATCAACATGACTTATTGAATGACTAACAACAGATGGCATAGCAGAAGGGTTCCCCTTTCTAGTCCAATAGTACTGAACAGTAGGTTTCTGTGATGCTGTCCAACCAGCTTGTAAAAGTATGTATCCTTTATGTTCACCGACAAATCCATGCTTAGGACTCACACTAGGGATGGGAACATTTTAAATATTTAAAATGTATAAAATCAGAAAACAATTATTTAATGTTTGATAATATTCGTATTGTTTAAACATAGAAGTCACGTTACAATATTTTTCATAGTTTGGCAGAAAATACGATTTATTTTTTTTAACTAATATTGTAATATTTTTTAGATGTAGTATATTCACTATTCACATATTCACAAGTTGAAACAACATAACTGTGAGTAATAATTTTATCTGTAATTCTGAATGCGTAACAATGCAAAATCTTGCTTAAATGTGCTTGCTTAAGTCAACGGCATGAGCTAGCTGTCGAGAAACAGTTAATTGGCCCTGCTAAGTGTAACACAAAGAACAATTAAAGGTAGAAAGTATTGTGCATTTCGGGGTTTTTCTTTCGTATTATATATCTGTAAGGTTTTTGTAATTATAAAAATATATTTCACCTTAACAATCTCCCTCCTGAAAGTCTACTTGCAGCGTGCAGAACACATCAGACACATCCATACACCCCGTATAGCACTCCACTCCTTCACGGTATGAGGTTGTAAGGATTCTAAAATGGAACCAGGTGGAATGCTCTCTCTCTCCCTCTCTCCATCCCTCCCTCCAACTGAAAAGCTCAGCCGGCGACTGCTTTCTGGCTTCACTTCAGTCATTCAGGGACAGAGCGATGCGTAAATGCAGACCATTCTAATGGAATGTGTGCTGAGGCTTTTCCACAAGTACGCCTTTCCGCAGACCTCTCGTGTTACGTTTCGGGACTAGACGGTTATAAATTTACCTTCCACTTCCTCCTTCTCGAAGTTGGTTTTCAACAAGGTTCGCGTTCCTCCTTGGTCCAGAACGGCCTCCTCATCATTCCTCTGCAAAATACATTTAAAACAAAAGACTTGTTATGTTTCATTCTGCTGAAATAGATTCTGTGACATTTATCTGCTCTAAACTGCTGCCAGGTCTTAATATGCTGTGTAAAAGACCTGAATATCCAAGTCAATGTTTGTTACATGGTATATGAGCCTTGGGTGCCTTTTCTGTAGGCTGTGTCCAGGAATAAACACAGCCTTTCCGGAGGCTAGCTTTGGTGAAACCGTTTCCATGGCAACTAATGCGGTCCCAAGACTGAGAGCCTCTTCCCTTGATTGCCTCTTGATTACAGATCGTTTCGACCCTGTATTAAACAACGCTCCTGCAGCACGTGTCCGCGATGCATTAAGACCTTGCACCTGCGGTGGGAAATTATGGCAAAACCGTGTTTAGACCAAGAATGAATACTGATTGTCTGAGTAACCTTGTGCATGTGTTATGCACTTTGTCAAATGAAAATCCCAGTTTAGAACTCCTGTCACACTGATGCGGCCGAAATTTTGATTCAGATTATTCCAGAGGAGTCAATTCATTATTTAGCAGTTATTAATCCTGAGAGAATCCTGCTAATGACAGGACACTAATGCTACACTAAACCGTCTTGTTAAAAAGGTTGCTAGGAGCAAGTGATGGATGCTCATCAGAATACAACAAGCAGAAACACTCGGGGACCATCATGGAGCTAGAGTCAAATACCAACACAGACATAATTTAAACTTTCTAATACGCTGGAGTGGGCTGAATTTGACACACCAGGAAGAGTTCTTTTATGGGGAAACACATTTCAAAAACTCGCCTTAAACCTCTCCCAGCGCTTTGAAGGGGAACACATTCCATGAACTCATCTTAAACCTCTCCAAGTGCTTTAAAGGGCAACACGTTACACAAACTCATCTTAAACCTCACACTAGAGAGGGCCGCCGTTTGTGGTGGGCAGAAAAGCGCGGAGGATTAAAGCAGCAAAGCACGGGCTTCTCAGCCACACATGTTCTGGCACGTGATGACAGTGGGGTGTGGGGGGGGGGGGGAGCAGAGCAGATGTTGGGGGCTGGGCATGTAGTCTCAGGGCTGGGCAAGATACACACAGATGGAGGCGTGGAGGATTTCTGCCAAGGGTAAGCTCTTCAAAACCTGACCAATCAGAGCAATCTCCATGTGACGACTCAGACATTGCCTTTCTTTGATAGATTGTGACATTTTATTCCCTTTGTTATAGCATTGAGAGCATTCATAAATACTACTGCTAGTGAGGTTCATATAGTTCCATAAAAGATGTTCTGTCCCTTTTATTACTTACAAAAGCCATGATGATTATTCCAATCCACAACACACCAGCTTGCAGGGAGACCTTCTCACTGTCAGTGGCATCGAGCGGACGTCACCTCATGAAGCAATTCCCCTCAGCTGTGCTGTGCTCTGTTACAGTGAGAGTGTGTGTGTGTGTGTGTGTGTGTGTGTGTGTGCTTGTGTAATGCAGACATTTGCTCCTGAGCTCCTGTTCCTGTCTGAAAGTAAAATTTGACTGTCCTATTTTCTGAGGACTATTACCAACAGCCTTTTTCTGGCAGGGCCAAGAGGGAAAACCATCATGACTCCTTATTCCCTCCCCCATGCGAACAGTGGCTCCATGCTGACATTTTTCATTTTTAATCTGATCAGTTCGGGATGTCACTACACTGTAATACATGTGTAGAATTCCCTTCAATAGTATGTATGAGCATTCTCATATGCTGTTCTAGCTGTCCCCATTGTGGATTCACAGTGACGCTGAAAGGTTGCAACGTGTTTTTCCTTGTCTGAGGATGCTCGAAGGATGTGAAGCTAGAACCTAAAATAGAACAGGAGAGAGTGCTGTGTCACGTGCCCTGAAAAGCACTGTTCTCACAGCACAACAAAGGCTGTGTATCTAACACAGCTCGAGAGCAGAAATTCACAGGCAGAGGGAGAACAACAAGGGGGGGACATGAATAGCCTGAGGAGGAAAAATTGACAGCCCTGAGGAGGATAAAAGACAAAAGAAGGTCCAGCTTGCTGAGAGTTGGATGCAGCGTTGGTGCGGACATGTCTGGGCTGATCACAAATCAATTCCACACCATCAGGTTGCCTGGGTGGGTCTAAAACACACTGGTCAGCAGCCCCATAGCTACATTCTCACAAAGTAAAAAAGATGAGGTCGTTATCTTTTTTTAAATTTGATCATTCTTAAGCAGTTATTTGATCAAACTATGATATAACACAGGCCCTCTCCCAGATTTTATTAAAATATAGTGTGCATGTGCAGAAGTGCTGTGCTGTTATTATTCAGATTCTGAGTGGCTACTATTATTAGGTACTCGTACTTATTAGGTACTCGTACTTATTAGGTACACCTTAAAAATGTTGTTGTTGTTTCGTTTTCAAAACAGCAGGGATTGGTCTAGTCTAGGTTCAACTAATATTCCAGCAGAATGTTTAAAAATGCCTGTTGGACAGCTTCTTTCAGCTCCAGTTCTCCCAATTCTGTCAAACATTGCTAACCCGCTAACCCACGGGCATCAACAAGCAGAGCTCACTGCTGTTTTTAGCTGGGTTGCCCATCCTGGTGTACACTTGCAACTGCTATCCTTCCACACAATACAAGCTTGGCAGCTACATTGATACCAACACTCACCCTCCAGCCGCCAAAAAAAGTATGTTAGGTCAAATCACACTGTTAGGTCACATGACTTGCCGGCAGTGTAGTCTGTAATGTCTGTTCCACTACCTCTTTCACCTGCTGTGTATAACCAGACGCATGTGAGTTATCTTTCACCTGTTGTCTATAACTAGACGCTAATCCTAGGCAGCCTGATTTTAGTCCAAAGGCACTGACAATATAGCACATAGCAAAATTACGTTCAGTGAAAATGAATCATTAGTGTGTATTTATTACTCAAGTCAAAATAACAGATCTAGTGCGCTAGCGACAGCCTTTACGGGCACACATTTTGTGACCTACTTTCCCCATCCTATGTACATCTCTGTGTCTTTGGTAGGATGGAGCCACATAGCAGGAACGTGTTAGGGAGGCAATAAAATAACACCTACAATTTGAGATGTGCAAGATAAGCACTGAGAAGGAAGCGTTCGGAAAATAATTGGACACCATGTGTCTCCCGCTGAGATTTGCTTTGTGCTACGCAAACCCCATCGTCTCAATAAAGCAGAAAAGTGATGGCAGCTGCTGATGAGATACATTTGGATGAGGCACTCATTGTCACGGTGGGTCTGAGCCCTACAGATGGTAGCAGTTTCCGCGGCAGCCGCATCTTTAGCACAAGCGGAGTAGCGGAGCTTCACTGCGATCGCTGCATCGGATGCTTTCAGATCACAGAGCTGCCCCTCCAATGGAACAGCATGGGTTTCTTAAACTTAATTTCTCCTTCCTGTGTAGCGATTAGTCATTTGATGTGGAAATTTGTGTGAGTTACTGAGACTAATAACACACACACACCTGATTCTGACAAGTGCATCAAATCATGTATCACGTCTATCAGAAAGGTCAGTATGATTAACAGGGCAAACTCTCACACAGTCAAGCTTTATCTACACATATCTGCACACTACAAAACAGCACTTTGCTACTGTATAAACACGCATCATAATATCTAACTATAATAATATAATCTATAAAATGATCAATGACAAAATAATTCCACCTGAATATAAGAATGATTAACTGATCTCAACAACAACAACTTCACAAGATCTTACCTGGCCGTTAAATCGGCTGTATGGATCCAGGCTGTTAGAATGCATAGCCTCTCCTTTGAAAGGAAATCCCCAAATCCCCTCTCTTTAGTTTGGAGCTGACGTGTCGTCAGTGTGCTTCAGCTGTGGAGTTGCTCTATCCACTTACCATGGCATCAAAAACCCTGAGAGTGCTCTGTGTCTCTTGATCCACACTGCGTTAATATCTCTGACGACTGCATGTCCCACGTGAGATTGGAGCAGTGACATCACAGATGCCACAGGCCTCTCGTCTAAGCCAGGCTAGTGTTTTAAATCATGAGCTAAGCCAGAGCTCCCCCCCTCCCCTTCCCTTCCCTTCCCCACATACACAGCAGGATTAAAGCCTGGTGGGAACCGTCCACCCTCACTGGGCCACACCTCGCCTGCCCAAGGGCATGGTGGAAGTGCCAGCATGACTGGCGTCCTGATACGCTGTTTGGATCGCCGCCGACCCTGCCTTGTGTCCACCAGACAAAACCACCTGGTAAAAAAAACGTCCGATGCATTCCAAAAGATCAGTCTCGTTGCCCCTTTTCAGTGGCAGCACATTCAAGCCTACACCCCTACACCCCAGCCTTCTCCCCTTATCAAAGTTATCTGCCTTTTAAGAGCGACATAATAAACACACTTGTCTTTGCACTGAAAAGCTTTTTAAAGCAAAAACAGGCATTACGTTTGGATGTAATATCTACATACAGTGCTCATAGGAAGTCTGCATCCCCTTGAACTTTTTTCACTTTATGTTGCGTCAGTGCCTCAGAGTATAATTTTATAAATGATTTTCCCCCACCATAATCCACACTTCTGAGAGGAATATTTTATTTACTTTTATGAAATAAATTATATATCAAAAATACACTGAATTCAAAACTTAAGTATCATAACTGACTAACTGGATAACTGCATAAGTTTCCACTGCCCTGAGTTAAAACTTGGCAGAGGCCTCTTTGGCAGCAATTACAGCTGTCTGTTGAGACGTTTGGGATAGATCTCCTTCAACTTTGCACATCAAGATTTTGCAATATTTGACCATTGTTTTTTACCAAATTTTTAAAGCTCTATTCGACTCGATTTAGATTGGGGCTCTGACTGGGCCACTCAAGGACATTGACATTTTCTCTTCCGTAGCAACTCCACTGTAGTTTGGCTTTGTGCTTTGGGTTGTTGTCATGCTGAATGATGAACTTCAACCCCAGTTTCAGCTTTCATGCAGAGGGCAGCAGGGGGACTTTTCTCTGGGACTTCTCTGTTGCATTATTTCAATAATATCACATTCGTATAATCACTATAGCTGCAGCAACAGTAAATACCACCCTACATCATAACAAATCACCTCAAATTGAAGTTGCTCCGCACTCTATAATTGTGAATTTGATGTCTACGGTGATTTTTACTTTGATCTGATATTTAATGAATCACAAAGATTCACAAAGATCTGCTAATGCGGTTTCCAAAAAGAACTAGAATCCGTCCATCCTGGAATAACCCTTGCTGAACCCTTAATACATCTCTCTACTTCTCTCTCCATCTAAGGTTATTCGTAGACAAGAAACCCAACAATTAGCAATAACAGAATATCATGAGATGCAAAAATTATATCAAGTAAAAAATCAAATCTTCATTAGGTAGGAAAATACCAAAAATGCTATGGTTACCTGTACATTTTGTTGGATATTTTCATGATTGATGAAAAGCTTCCATAAACAGCAGGGAAGATACAAAACGTGAAAAAAGAGACAACACAAGAGACAATTAATTGCACAATAAGGAACTGCTCTATACTATGTTGGCTCCACTACCTCAGCGTGCTATGACGGAAAACGCAGCAATACAAGCACAGTTACCACCTGCTCACTACACACAGATATACTCTAGCCAGTTAACAATAACATCCACAGTTAATCCACGTCTCTCCCTGCATCTCTCAGTACTGACGGATGATGACCAACTTGATGTGGGATTGAGCGCGGCTAGCTAGATAGCCTTGTTGTGTCCTAGCCTAGTGTTGTTACCACAAGCTGATTCTTCCTTTTCCTGCATGGGCAGGTCCTGCCGTGCTGTGGCGCTCCGTGCCTTCCAGGTTCCAAAACCTCATCAGTTTGCCGACACTGCTTCCTCAGTAGGGCTCTCCAGGGAGTAATGTACTGGTTCTCCACTGCTCACTTCCCCTTTTGAGACCTTACACTGCTTCTTGCCTTCAATCTAGCTACTATTTTGTTCCACCTCGTGATTGCATGGAAAAGGGAACGGCTCTTTGTTAAGTCAGTTCTGCTTTCTCAGCATACTAAGACAGAAAATCCGAGGTAACCCCCACATGTCTCCTGCCGCGTCCCTCTGTACCGATAGATGCTGCCCGACATGCGGTCCAGATCTAGGTGGCTAACTTGCCCAAAAATTCAACTGTTGGTACTGTCACTACATGTAGCCCTGCAATCGCTCTTCAGCCCTGTTATCCACAATATTTTGCTTTGACGTTATACAGTGCATTTGTCTGTACAGCAGATGTTACATAGATAACAAAATGATTAATACTAACAACAGTAATATTAGTTACTACAATTATAACGTACTGAATATGATAATATGGTTAAGGTAAACAAAGTTTTATGATAATACTTTTAGAAATACTACAAGTATAGTTATGAGAAGGTTTTGTAGCCTTTTCTGTATACCTTCATTAATGTGACCTGAAATTAGATCAGAGCTTCATGGAACCTCTTCTTCTTTGTCATTCTTTGTCAATCCAGAATTATGGTTCGGTTAATGGTGGCAAGCCATCCGGGTCTTGAGGCAGAAAAGCAGCCCCAAACCATGATACTCCCACCACCCTGCTTGGAATGTTGGAAAGAGGTACTTACACTATATGGACAAAAGTATTGGGGCACATAACACATACAGGAACTTTTATGACATCCCATTCTAAATCCATAGGCATTAATATTGAGTTGGTCCCCCCTTTGCAGCTATAACAACTTCCACTCTTCTGGGAAGGCTTTCTACAAGATTTTGAAGTGTGTCTGTTGGAATTTTTGCCCATTCTTCCAGAAGA
>JAOYSI010060468.1:0-14550 GCA_025775065.1 Hiodon alosoides
CTGGCCCGGTGCGGGGGGGGCGCGGGGGCGGGCGCGCGCGCCCGGGGGGCGCGGCCGGCGCGCGCCGGCGCGCGCGCCCGCCCCCGCCCGCCCCCCCCCCCCCCCCCCCTGGGCTATATTGGGGTCTCTGCTATTGGTGGAATATGCTCGGGGGAAGGAGATGGCTAAGTGCGCCGTAACGGCCCGTCAATCCCTGCCCCTCTCCACACCAACTTCCCATGTGATTTCCAGAGCTCTTAGTTTCTGTAACTTTGTGGCAAGCTAATTGTGCTGTGATTTATATTCATATTTCAAAATAGAGTAAGTCGTCGGCTCTGGGTAATTCACTTCGCGTCGGCCACTCCCTGTGACAGACCTTTCCCTTTTTCATTTGAGTTTTAGCCTCGTTGCGGACACCGGTTGTACGCAGGACGTTTCTGACTTTTCGGGACGCCAGCTACTGTGGTTTTGTGATGAACGAGCAGGATACCTTTTAGCCTTGTGGTAGACATGCCATCTAATATTTTTTCCCTCGGGTTGGTTTCGGAAGTGAGGTAGCCATGGACCCGGAGGTATGCCGGTGTCTCGCGCTGTCACTGACGGTCGCTGGTGAAAGGAGGGCGGGGCAGTTAAACTGACTGTGTGTTTTTCCTTTTTCAGTCGGACAGCAATGCTAGCTACCTGAGAGCCGCCCGGGCGGGGAACTTGGAAAAGGCCCTTGACCTCCTGAAGACCGGGGTGGACATCAACATCTGCAACCAGGTTGGCCTAAAGATCCAGGCTAAATCATTATTTTAAGGCTGTTAAAAAGTGATATTCTCCAAATAAGGGGGATTCTTTATTCAGGAGGAAGCAGGCTTCTGGCAGAGATAATTTAGTAGAGGCACTGAGAGGCAGGAAAGAATTTAGTGCTGCTGGATGATACGTTTTTGGTTTTGCGCTTTTCTCATTAACTGTATTTATAACTAAGTGGATTCTCTGTGAGTGACTAAATATAAGAATGACGGTGATTACATAAAGATGTTTCTGCTGTTGTCTGTGTGTGCTGTTGTTGTAGTTTGTGAAGGAGCAATCCTAACATGTCTTACTTTCTGCAGAATGGGTTGAACGCTCTACACCTCGCCTCCAAAGAGGGTCATGTGGAGGTCGTTGCGGAGCTGATTAAGCTGGGGGCAAATGTGGATGCAGCTACAAAGGTTAGGCCCGTTACCTTTTCACTTCGGCCCTGTTACCCTTTAACGTCAGCCCGTTACCCTTTAACTTCGGCCCGTTACCTTGTTACATTGGCCAGTTACCCTTTAACTTCGGCACGTTACCCTTTAACTTCGGCCCGTTGCCCTTTTACGTCAGCCTGTTACCCTTTAACTTTGGCCCGTTACCTTCTTACATTTGCCTGTTACCCTTTAACGTCAGCCTGTTACCCTTTAACTTCGGCCCGTTACCTTGTTACATTGGCCCGTTACCTTCTTACATTTGCCTGTTACCCTTTAACTTCAGCCCGTTACCCTTTAACTTCGGCCCGTTGCCTTTTTACGTCAGCCCGTTACCCTTTAACTTTGGCCCGTTACCTTCTTACATTTGCCTGTTACCCTTTAACGTCAGCCCGTTACCCTTTAACTTCAGCCCGTTACCTTGTTACATTGGCCAGTTACCCTTTAACTTCGGCCCGTTACCTTGTTACATTGGCCAGTTACCCTTTAACTTCGGCCCGTTACCTTGTTACATTGGCCAGTTACCCTTTAACTTCGGCCTGTAACCCTTTAACTTCGGCCCGTTACCCTTTCACTTTGCCGGAAGGACACCGAGCTCTAGGGGGTTGTGCTGTGAGAAGCACTGAGTTTGCTCGGGGTCACCCTGGCTTGACGTCCCGCTAACGACAGCTCGCTCAAAGCATTCCTGAAATTGGGCTGCTCTAAAAGTCCTCCGCCGTGTCAGGGGCTGGCATCTAAGATTAACGGCGCATAAAAGGGCGACCCATGCAGGCATTCGTGTTTGTCAGTGGATAGTTTTTTTTTCTGAATCTAGGATGAATGCTTCTTTTTAAAACGATTAAAATAATCTCAATACAGACCGTCAATGAATTGCACAACTGGACTCTTTCCAACGTACTTTATATAATCAGTACAATACTGCTTCAAAGAAGACCGAGCCTCACTGCCCCCCTCCAACCTCCTCAGACCCAGACCTGACTGATTGCTGACTCTGAGTCATTTTTTTCAATCCATAACAGAGGGCTAGCAAGAGAATTATACAAGTTTGTATAAATCAAATAAGACAATTTGTTTTCAGTCTGTACCCTTGTTTGTAGTCTGCCAAATCATACAGTAATTTGTATTTGTCCGTTTTTTTATAATTGCCGACAAGTATACTTGCTAATTACTTACAGCAGTGATGATCAACTATAGGCTTTGTATTGTTTTAAATTATGAAAGCACAGAGGCTGGGCTTTCTTTGTGATCCCAGGCTGTGGAAGTTCCACTACAGAGAACCAGTTATTGTTTTGGAAATAATGAACACGTTATATCATTTTGAGACTGGTGAGAGGAATATTTATATTTATTTAATCATAAAAACTGGGGCAGAACCAAACAGGTGGTAGAATTATATAATCGCTTAATAGTAAATAAATAGTCTAAGTAAAACGTTTTCTCTTCTGAAGCGCAGATAAATGGGAAGAAGTAGATCTAGTTAAAAGATGCTCAGCTCGACGACTCCGTTCTCCTGTTTCAGTAAACAGAGATAAAATCGTGAGATCCCGTTTGTCATTCTGCATATCCAGTTATATTTAAAAACACAAGTAGATAAAATAGACACCGTGTTATGGAAATCAAAATATAAATAATGTAAAAGTGATTACCGTGGTATCCTTCCTCTCACCAATTGAATCTTCGGATGGAGTGTATTGACTATAACGGTAAGTTTGGTGGTGAGCCTGCCATTGAAATCCCTGAGGAACGTAACAGGTGGTGGTAAAATACTACGGTATATTAAACATAAGTGGCTGCGTAGTATTACATCATGATCGTTTGTCTGAGTGCAGATATACATCTCCTTAAAGCATGTGTCACGACATTTTCGCAATAATAAAAACCAAACAGATTTATGAAGTTCTGCCAGATGTGCCAGCCTCTCTATTTTTAACAAGCGAGTTACATTGTTTACGGCGGTGTTCGTTTCAGGACAGAGAGTTGTTTTAAATATAGGATGGCAGCGGAAGTTCCACATAGCTGGCGGTGCAGCCCGTGTCGGAATGAAAACACTGAGCAGCTGACAGGTGAAAAAGGCTTTAGCGTTTACCCTCCTTCCCCCCCTTCGCTTCCCTCTCAATCCAGAAAGGAAATACGGCTCTGCATATAGCCTCGCTGGCCGGACAGGCGGACGTGGTCAAGGAGCTGGTGACCCACAGTGCCAACGTGAACGCGCAGTCTCAGGTAGGAGCGGCTGTCCCTGCGCCACCCACAAAACCACCCCGCCCGCGGTGTCTACCGCCGCCCGTTGCCACGTCTCAGTGACTCACGTCCGAGGGTTTGGCTTATGTCCGTTCTCTGTGCAGGGCGCTTATCCTTGTGTGAAAGGTTATTGGAAGAAGGTTATGGGTGCATATCCTGGTTTGATGGGATTTCAGCAAACGAATGCCTGACTCTCGCTCACAACTGATGCACAAAGTCTTAGCTAAAGTAAACAAATTTAACAAATATTATGCAACGGCAAATTACCAAATGCCTATCATCCTGGCTTGCCTACACTTTTTGCCCGTTTATTTTCTAGGATAAAAAGAGACTCCTCCTTCATGCACAGGGCCGTCAGATACACTTAGACATATACAGAGAAGGGGTTAAATTCATCCTGGGAAACATGAGACGGAATTTGGTACGGGCCGGATCTGGGAGTCTGGGCTGCACTTCCAGTAATAGCCACAATACTCCTCGACATACAGTACTTACCAGAAGATAGCCCTGGGCAATTTCCGGACACATAAAAGCCGCTTGTATGTAATTACACTACTAGCCTTGCTATAGTGACCCTCTGCTTGTTGTTTTGTGTGTTAATCTAGGATTGAAATGGGTGGATGAATTTCCAGTTCTTAATTTTGTCACCTTTTAAAAAACACTGAAACAATGGCTTGATTTGTGTTGCAGTAAGAGCTTTGACTGCCAAAGCCCCTGGCTATTGATCTACTTGCACCGATTGTTCATGAACATGCATCGGTTGATCTGGGTGACATCAATGGGCGTGGCCTGTCTCTGTCTGAGCGTAGTCTGCAGTGCTTGTACCAAGCATCTCTCAAATCCAAATAATAAAAAAAAAACCTCCTTCAGGCAAAAATATATATTCATTTATTTTTGCTTACACAAGAAGATCACCCAGAATGTGTCACGTGACGAGTGGTCGGACAGAATCCCATGGAAAGATTGTGCTATCGTGGCACTATAGTGCTTGAAGAAGGGCTGATGAGGAGATCCTCTTTATTTCTTCTCTCTGCCCTGTCCCTGCAGAACTGCAGGGTGGTGAAAGATCGATTGAGATCACTAAGCGAAACTGCACCAGCTAGCATGCACTCCTTGCACTTGAGGGTTTCACGTTTACCGAAACACACAGACGCTTTCTTCATTGTATGGAAATTTTAGTCCTAACCATTGAGCAAAGCTCTGAGGCATTTCTCCTCACGCTATTTACAGTATTAATATTAGATAAATATTGTTTTAGCAATCCTCTCTTAATATATGCGTGGAGAGTGATTTATTTAGTTCTGATGATTGCTTAGAAAACATATCCACCCATGTATCTCAGAATAATAACTGTACGTACATATAGGGTTAACCCTATAGAATACATTGTATACCTTCTGTCACAGAGGCACGATGTTCTCCCTGTGTTCCCGTTGTTGTGATGTGGTTTTAGACTTTTGAGCCGTGCTTTCCGATTTCCGCATTTTGGCGTCTTCGAGGGGCAGAAGTTCCCATGACGTGAAGTGACGTTTCTGCACGGTTGTCCTTTCTGCCCCCTACAGAACGGCTTCACGCCTCTCTACATGGCCGCTCAGGAGAACCACCTGGAGGTGGTGAGGTTTCTCCTGGAGAATGGCTCCAGTCAGAGCATCGCCACGGAGGTCAGTGCCCCCCCGTTCACTACGACAGCTATTGCTCGGGTCAATAAAGGTCTCCCTGACATAACGTTTTTTCATTAAATAACTTTTTTTTAAAACAAGTACTAAATCATATAAATATTTGTTGTGGAGTGTAAAATTTTGATTGAAACGGTAATAATTATTTTAACTGACTGAGGACTCAGGTGAATAGCTGAATGAGAGTGTGGCCATGTTGTAAAAGGGCTGATCTTTTTAAAGTAAAAAAAAAAGTAAAGTAAATTAAAAGCTGGGAGTGGTGCTGGGAGTGTTTTTTGCACGAAGTAGTACCCCCCTAGACGTTTAGCCGTCCTCATCACTGTCCGTTCATATCCCACTGACCCCCGTCCAGTTGTGAGGTCACCTTACTGAGCTCCCAGCCGGCCGAGCCCCTTCCCTGTTCTTCTGGTGCGACTTACACAAATGGGCTGGTTGAGACGCTGCCTCGCCCATGATGAGTCAAGCCTGGCTCCCCTCCAAACGCAAAACGCCCATGAAGGCTGCTGCACGATTTCAGCCCGGGCAGCCTGAATTATTCACCATGGGGAATTTATCCATGTTTGAAGTTACTTCGGCTGGTTAATAATTCATGTTTGTAGGCAGGGTTATAGTGAAAACTGCAGTCGTGTGACTTTAAACAAAACACCGAAAGATCGGTATTGACTCCAGCGGTTGTACAGGGAGGACTTTGACGTTAAGGATGAGGAGCAGAACACGGAGTAATGGATTATTTGTGTAGACACAATGGCAGTTGAAACTCATGGTCCTCGCCCTAAGTGATCGTTATTCCCTTAAGATCACGTGGCTCCATCGCCCTTGCTGCGTCTCCCAGGCTGAAATAACCGATGTGGCAATGGCCGTATTGTTTTCTCTGCCCAGAAGCGAAGAGGATTTATGGGTGGCAGTTTTTAATACCGAGCCTTGGTATTACTTGGCTGGCTGTTATCTTAACGACAAAGGGTCATTACAGTATGTTTTATTTGCCGTGTATTTGTTCTTTGATATAGTCATTCAAAGTTCAACCTAAAAATTATTTAGTTAAAATGGATTAGCTCAGAGAGTTTTTTTTTTTTTTTAAATAGAGCGGAACCCTATTAATCCAGAACATTTACACTGAAAAAGCATGGTTTTTAAATGAAATCGTCGACAGTGGAAAGGTTTTTTTTTAAGACTGTTTCCCTCTCATGTCTGGTACACCACCGGGCCCGTACGCTAAACCTTAAAACGTAACCGAAAACACCACACGGAGTGAAACTCCGGTTACCAGGCCAGGTGAACTGAGCGCGGAAAGCTGTGGCCGATGCTGATCACTCTCTGGGTCCCCTGCAGGACGGCTTCACCCCGCTGGCGGTGGCGCTGCAGCAGGGGCACGACCAGGTGGTCTCCCTGCTGCTGGAGAACGACACCAAGGGCAAGGTGCGTCTACCAGCCCTCCACATCGCCGCCCGCAAGGACGACACCAAGGCAGCCGCACTGCTCCTGCAGAACGACCACAACGCTGACGTGGAGTCCAAGGTAGGGTGGCCTCTTCCTGTGCCCTTTCTCGTGACCTTTATGTTGTGAGGGGTTTCGTTTTTATTATTAACTGGATGGTGCTTGGTAGGTAAATGCAACGTTATATGCAAATACGAGCTCAAAAGGTAGATATATTGCATTCCATCATTCTATTTACCAGTATCTGAAGCATGGTTAAAAGGTTACGAAATCTCACCTTTATGCATTTAGATTGAAATGGTTGTGCAGGAATTGCCATTCGTGCTATAGGGCTGGAGGTGACTGTACAGCTGATGAAAAAAGCTGCGTCGCGTCTTCTAAAATATCAGAGTGCTATCTTCAGTATCAGTAGCAATGTACTGTTTTTAATTTTAAAACCCTGTTGGCTATAAACGTTTTGGTTAGTTTAGTTTAATTTATCTCTTCCAATAATTCTGACTAGGAATAACGCGTGAGAATTCCAACAGCCAGGAATGCACCATCCAGTTGAGCTTGTCGTGTTGGTTGTGTGTTTTTTATTTATTTATTTTTTTTACCATGACTCCCCCCTACCATATAGCCATCCTATAGCTTGTGGTGCTTGTGACGTTGTGTACAACTAACAGTCCATTCTCTCCTCTCTTGGCCGGTGGTTTTTTTTGCACCCGTAGATGATGGTGAATAGAACGACAGAGGTATACGTGTATATGCTCTACACACTGCACACTCCCACGTCCTAGCGCCACCGCTGCCTCCTCTCTTACCTCTCTTTACGCATCGCATCGGTTGCTCTATTGTTTTTGTTTTTTTGTTTTTATGTTGTTAGAGTAACGCTTTTTCGTTCTGGGGAAGAACACCGAGCATGTGTTAATAACGCTGACAAAGACTGAGGATTTCTGCAGCTGACGGCTGGGCTTCCTGCTTTGAGAGAATGTAACATGGCCTGGCGTTTAAGTCTATGACATGGCCTGGCGTTTAAGTCTATGACATGGCCTGGCGTTTAAGTCTATGACATGGCCTGGCGTTTAAGTCTATGACATGGCCTGGTGTTTAACTGACCCGCCATTCTGGAATGGTGTAACTGACCAGGCCAACTGACCCGCCATTCTGGAATGGTGTAACTGACCAGGCCCAACTGAATCACCAATCCGGAATGGTGTAACTGACCAGGCCAACTGACCCGCCATTCTTGAATGGCGTAACTGACCAGGCCAACTGAGCCGCCATTCTGGAATGGCGTAACTGACCAGGCCCAACTGACTCACCAATCCGGAATGGTGTAACTGACCAGGCCAACTGACCCGCCATTCCAGCTGACCCATTTTCCGAGTGGAGACTGGCTGTGTTGGGCAGGAACCGGACTGTCCAGCTGCAGAGAGCTCGTCTCCTAATCACTAGTCTGCATCTAGGCCTTAATCCTCAGGCTTGTGCATGACACTTTAACCTTGCGGGGGACAGAGAAACCTAAGAGGCCTTCATTGACTGCGGAGCCTGCAGTCTATTTCCAAATATTTTTCTGTTTTCTGTAGCTAGCATGGCTCTCAGACTCGCTCCAGCAAATGTAACCAATCCCGGGGGCATTGGGTGTAGTTCTGCATGATGTCAAACAAATCTTAGCATTTAACAGTTCAAGAAAAAGGGTTAAAAAACTTAAACGGTGTTATAAACCTAATGCAACCTTTTTTTTACCAGATTTGAACTCTGGTGCTTGAAATCATGAGTAATAATTCCCTGCAAAGTTGTTGGTGTCTATGGACATGTAAGTTGAGTGGCACCAAACAGATACAGACAAAAAAAAGTGCACTTTTGTAACGGGTCATCGATCGGTGGACGTAACAGTTCTGCTAAACGCGCCGATCAGTTGACGTGAGTGCACTTTGGCTGTTGTGTTGCCCCGATGCCCATGTTGATCTGCTTAGCCACAACGTAACCCAGATGATTCACTTATTCACTAACACAGAATCTCTGGTGACCACATGGCGTCGTGGTGTCCTAGAATCAAGGGTTTGCGCCTGTGCAGCCCCATAACACTATGCATTTTGAATGTCAGTTTGTCAGAGAGTTCCGTTTAACACGTGCAAACAGAATGAGCTGGCAACAGCATGGCCTGGTAGCTGAGAGCAAAGCACGCATTTGGAACAGGACTCTAATGGGATCATATCCCAAATTGGCTATTTACTACCCATTGTCATTGTGACAAGCTAATGTTCCTGCCATGGTTTTCTCTCTGCCGAGACCTGGTGGATTGACAGCTGTGGAGGTCGGTGAGCTCCGATCACGATGGGGTTCCGAGGAGACTCCTTCTCTCCACTTGCGCTGAGGATGTTTGACTTCTGGGGAATGGATTTGGTGCCCCGGGAGTCGCGGATTGGCTTGCGCAAGGCTGTGCCTGGCTACGTGTCATTGCTGCTGTCAGCGGCTGCCCCTTCTGAAGGCAGTGTGGGTCGGGGGGGCACCCCCCGGTGGCCGGTCGGCTGACTGACGACAGCACTGTCTGCTTTATCTCCTCCCTCAGAGCGGCTTTACACCGCTCCATATCGCAGCTCACTACGGCAACATCAACGTGGCCACCCTGCTGCTTAACCGCGGGGCGGCCGTGGACTTCAAGGCGAGGGTAAGGCCTGCTGGAAGGTGGAGTCCTACTACTCACTAAAACATTTCTCTTTCCTGATAGAGGAGTTGTGCATGGTTTGAACAGTAAAGCAGAATATACACCCATTTGAGAATTTTTTTGTCATCCTTTTCTTTGCATATTCCTCTGCATTATGTCAATAAATTCAGATAGGCCTGTGTTTCAGTGAAAGTATTACTGTTAAATAGTCCATAAGGTCATCCAATTTTAACAAGACATTAAGGTATGACTTTTTTGACTTGGGATGATGAAATATTAATGTAATTTCAAACCTTTCCTTCTGTGGATTGGGTAAGGGTTACATTTATATATGTACCCTTACCCTGCAAATGCTGGGATTTGAGTATTATTACTACTTTCTAAGGCACCGCAGCTAAATATGTTCTATGTCCAGCAGAGGGTGACATTTCTCAATGTTGATTCAACATTTATACTGGTAGAATAGAAGCATAGGACTAAATATATGCCAGCAAACTATATCATTGTAAACTGCCGCTTTTGTAATGAATATGTTTATTTTTATTTTAGCATTGAGTTTTAATCCAAAGAAGGTTATTTTGTCCTCATTTCAATGATTGAGTTGAATTGTTATCCAAATAACAGAGCACAAGGGTACCATAGTTCAGGAAAAAAAGTTTTTTTTATTTTAAAAAATATCCCGACACTCACTTTTAGTCTTGCTCGAATTTGGTGGCGATTACCTCAGTCTGGTGTCTTACTCAGGTCACGCTTTTGACTTTCATAGAATGACATCACTCCTCTGCATGTTGCATCGAAGAGAGGAAACGGAAACATGGTCAAACTGTTGTTGGAGCGAGGAGCTAAAATCGATGCCAAGACCAAGGTGAGATCCCACTGCTCCTCAACGGGCTGTCGTGGGCTGTGGCGAAGTTGAGTCACGTCCGGGAGAGCATTAGCCCTCGCCCGAAATCTGCCATTTCTTCAGAAACTCTGCCGTGATGCCGGGCTTTCAGGTTGTCTGCATTGTCACAGTAGAAGAGTTAAGGCAGCGGGCCTTGCTTAAGTTCACAATTAAAAGCTGTGGTCCTTGCTGTTAAGACCCACTTGTACAATTCACTTTCCAAAGTGGCCAAAATTAACGTCAGTTGGAAAATCTCCTGATGGTGAATGACATCGTGACTCTCTGTGACATGCGTAGGCAGATTACTCGTCACTAGGCAACCGCTGCCTCCCCCTCACCAGACAAGGGCAGAGTCATGAGGTGTAAAAAGGAGTAAAACTTGTACAATAGTGAATAGTGCGTAACACTCTGGGATCTGTGAGAGATAAGTAATCGCATATTTAATTTCAGCCCCAAGCATATGTTTTTATGTTAGGCCTGTTCAGCGGTTAGCCAAGCTGGTCAACAATACTATTCCTTGTACAATTTTTAAAAGGTAGTGGAAAAAAGTACTTTCATGTAGTAAATTATTTACCGTTATGAAGTATACTTGTAATGTGAAATATACACGCAAGAGGGTATATTTTGACGTTCAGCAATCATCTAGCTTTACCATTAGTATATTTTGCTGATATTTCGCAAAATATTTTTTGTGACACCTTATTTGTTATAAAGCATTATGCTGCCTATATTTTTCACCATATTATGTGTGCCTAAGGCCGTTAAAAGCTAGATATTTTAATGTGACGGGCCCTTGAAAATATCAGCCATTGTCTGTGATAGCAGATCAGTGTTATGGATAGTTTTGGAGGTGTAACATAGTCGCTATAATGCTTTATAAAGTTACCCCTTTAAGTAAAGTGTTTCAGTACTCTTTAGGCACCAACAAAGTAACATAATAACCATGTTAGGTTACCTTTGATATGCCAGAAAACCATACATTTTAGGACACCAGTTCAAACCACGTTTAAACAGAAGTCAATGCAAGATGAATGCTGTGTGGAGGATGATGTCATACTCAGGCTTCAGTTGACCACATGTTGACCTGCAGGACGGCCTGACCCCTTTACACTGTGGAGCACGGAGTGGCCACGAGCAAGTGGTCGAGATGCTGCTTGACCGGGGAGCCCCGATCCTTTCCAAAACAAAGGTATCACGCCCACGCCCCGCCCCCACCTCCATATAAGGAAACGAGGACCACTACGTGTGGCGTCATATCGATTGTCACGCCCAAACAGTCGGGGGCAAGACAAGGTTTCATCTTTTCGTCACATTTTGTGTCCTGGGATTACTGTCGCTTTACTTAATATAAACATTTCCCTCTAGCAGTGGTTCCCAAACTTGTCTAACCCCATTCCGGATTTACCTGCTGTCCATGCAGCCCTACCTGCAGACAGGGTTTTTTTTTAAAAACACGTTTAACGCCGAAGCGCTTTATATTTACATTGTTGTCATTTAGCAAACGCGCTTGTCCCTATATGTACCCCCCAGAGATGTGCCCTTGGGGAGTACCCTGGGGTACCACTGTTTGGAAACCACTGCTCTGACGTCTGCATCAGTCGTTGAAATGGTCATCGTCTTCGTCGTTATTTTACTCAAACTCACGATATTGTCAGGAAGATGTTGTGTTGCAAGCGTTTAAATGTTTTTTTTTACCCCCCAGTTATTTACAGCAGAGATATTGCTCCAATAAGTCAGTGTGTGTTCCGATAGCAGCCCTTTTCCACTGGCATATCTGACCCGACCCGGAAGCCAGCTTGGCGCGGTGTGGCACGTTATTCACTGGAGATTTTGTCGAGCCGACCCTGAACCAGGCCGTGAAATTTCCGCCCTGCTCCCAGCCTAGTACTGACTCTCAGCCGGGAAATGAACTGGACCAGGAGATGTGTTAACCGTGCGTCAGTCTCGCTGCGTGCAACGAGACGGGAATGATGGCTTCCGTTTTAATTTTGGGGGGGGGTTCCTCTCTTATTGCATAATTGCTCCCTTAGTGGGAATTACTGGGAATCATTCTCTTTTGCTTTGATCTTCTTACGCGGAAACAGTTTTCTGCGATTTCGTCTTAACTTCTAAATCCTGGGTTTATTTTAAGCGTAATGTGAGCTGAGCTTTTATTGCAAGGGAACGATGTGAGTTTGTGTCTGGCCTCCACAGAACGGGCTGTCGCCGTTGCACATGGCCACGCAGGGCGACCACCTGAACTGCGTGCAACTCCTGCTCCACCACAACGTGCCCGTGGACGACGTCACCAACGACTACTTGACGGCCCTGCACGTCGCGGCGCACTGCGGGCACTACAAGGTCGCCAAGGTCATCGTGGACAAGAAGGCCAATCCCAACGCTAAAGCGCTGGTGAGCGTGGGTCGGGGAAAGGGGCGGGATTCCCGCACGCCCCCGGGGCTCGGAATGCCCGTTCTCCCCGGTGGAGTGAGTCCTCGGGCTTCTCCGTTAACTTCCCTCACATTCCACGCGTGTCACTTCCTGGAAACACCTTCCTGTTTCCCGTGGGAAAAAAGCAGACGGCATGCATTAATATACAAACCATACGGAGAATCCCTCACTGACCTGGATTACACCCGAACTGGAGAAGTTTGTGGTAGTGTAAAATCTGAGCAGGAAAGCTGTGTTTTTACTTGTTGGACGCGGTTATGTTTTTAGCAGACATGAAGGGGTTAAGCGAAAAGTACTTACTTGGCACAGGACCGTGAGTATACTGTCATGGTCCTTGGTAATTGGTAGGAAATGGGTGTGCCGTTGTAGTTTATTAGAAAGAAAAGGAAGAAATAAAGAGGAAACTCATGAAATAGGGCTCTGCCAATTCCTCCTGGTAACTGAAGCTGAGGCGTCTAATTCTACTGAAAATGCCGCTCTGCACATGTTTACTTAGTTATGTGGACTGGCCAAAAAAATAAATAAAAATACCACTCATTACACAGCTTGCTTGTGATGCCCTGCCAAAACATCTAAAGAGTATCGCATTCTGCTTCTAGAATGGTTTCACGCCGCTGCACATTGCCTGCAAGAAGAATCGCGTTAAAGTGATGGAACTGCTGCTGAAACATGGAGCGTCAATCCAGGCTGTGACCGAGGTAGGACCGAAGATCTGGAGCCGTTCCCCTCCCCCCCCCCCACTCTCTCTCTCTCTCTCTCTCTCTCTCGCCGCTGTCTGAGATTTCCATTACATGACCTGTTAGATTTGAGCTTTTATGAGGTTTCTGTTTTATCGGCGTTCGGAGCAGGATAACTCGTAGCTGTCGAATGATTGAGTGAAAAGAAACAGGAATAAACGTTAAAGCCAGCAGAACGCCGCCGACTCCGTCCATCTAACAGGGTTCCACGATGACAACGGGTTCTTTATGGCACAGAGACGTTTAGCGTCCGATGAAACTTTGTTCTGCTGTGAGCCGCTGCTCCTTTCCGTCCTCTCCAGAACTTCAAAGGTAACTCTTTTTGGCTTTGTTGCAGTCGGGACTGACCCCCATCCATGTGGCAGCTTTTATGGGACACGAAAACATCGTTACTCAGTTGGCGAATCACGGTGCTTCGCCAAACACAACCAACGTGGTGAGTCCCCGTATTTGTGTCTCAGAGAAACATACTGCCGAAAAACAAATGGCAATGTCGGAGCGAGACGGATGTGAACAAACGGCCCACGGGGCTCCTTTCTGCTTTACCAGCTTTGTTATTTGAGGATATCATATCGACGTAAGCTTCTATGGTAATGACAGGATCGTTGTTTTTGAAGGCGCAGATCAGATCTCAGTCTGTGGTCAGAACAGTAATTACAGAGGGCCTGTGTCTCGGAGCGGTGTAATGCTATAATCATGCTTTTCCCAAAGGCTTAGCAGTCAGTGGGACTTATCGGCAGCGTTGTTACCCTGGAAATAGGGCTTTGAGACCACAGCTCCGCGTCACGTTTCAGCAGTCACAACAAAGATGGGAGACATTACAGGGCGTGCGGGGGGGTGGCGTTGGTGAGGGACAGCAGGGATAAAGGAACTGTGGCGTGGCCCCTCTCGCACCTCCTCAATACCCCTCTCTCTCTCTCTCTCTCTTTGTTCCAGAGGGGGGAGACGGCACTCCACATGGCAGCCCGGGCCGGGCAGGCGGACGTGGTCAAGTTCCTGGTGCAGAACGGCGCCCTGGTGGAGGCCAAGGCCAAGGTGAGTGGCTGGAGGTGGGGGGTACTGATGTCGGAACTCAACACGGCGTGGGAGTCAAATCGATGTTCTCTTTCTTCCTTTATTTAATCTTGTCGTTTTCAACCAAAGACATCGCTTGTTTGTAAAAGCTGTAGAATTTTTACATTTTTGTTTCTAAGACTATGCATAGGTTAGGGATAGTTCTGATGTACTGTATGGACGGTTCTGTCTATTAATAAATAACTGCAATGCACTTTATATTAACATTTTTTAAGGTTGGTTTACCATTCCATTTGAA